>CAUYQV010073068.1:0-16102 GCA_963574575.1 Galagoides demidoff
GTCTTTGTTGTTTGGCGGGCCCAGGCTGGATTTGAACCCGCCACCTTAGGTGTATGTGGCTGGCACCTTAGCCACTTGAGCCACAGGCGCTGAGCCAAGACTGGTCTTTTCAAAGAACCAATTTTTGGTTTCATTTCTTTGGGTTTTTTAAAATATTGAGACAGAGTCTCACTTCTCAGTAGGAAGCTGTGGTCTCATAGCTCACAGCAACCTCAAATTCTTTTTTTTTTTTGCAACCTCAAATTCTTGAGCTCAAGTGATTCTCTTGCCTCAGCCTCTCTAGTACCTGGGACTATAGGCGCTCAACACAACACCCAGCTATTTTTCATTTCATTTATTTATTTATTTTAGCAGGCCTGGGCTGGAGTTGAACCCACTAGCCCTGGAACATGTGGCTGGTGCCCTAACAACTGAGTTATGTGCGTCCTCTATTTTGTTTTATTAATTTCTTTCCTTCTACTTGACTTTGGTTTAATTTGCCCTTCCTCCACTCCCCAAGGTCTTAAGGTGGAATTTTAGATTTCCAAGAGGAAGATTTAGGATCTTCTTTTTCTTTTTTTTTTTTTTTTTGAGACAGAGCCTCAAGCTGTCGCCCTGGGTAGAGTGCTGTGGCATCATAGCTCACAGCAACCTCCAATTCCTGGGCTCAAGTGAGTCTCCTGCCTCAGCCTCCCAAGTAGCTGGGACCACAGGCGCCTGCCACAACACCCAGCTATTTTTTGGTTGCAGCCATCATTGTTGTTTTGGAGGGACTGGGCTGGATTTGAACCCGCCACCTTAGGTGTATGTGGCTGGCACCTTAGCCACTTGAGACATAGGCACTGAGCCAGGATCTTCTTTTTCAACATAGGTATTTATAGCTATAAATTCCCTCTAAGCACTGCTTTAGCTTTATCTCATGAATTCTGGTATATTGTGGCTTCATTTTCATTCATCTCAAGGTATTTTCTAATTTCTGTTTTGATTTTTACTTTGATCTATTGGTTATTTAGGAACATTGTTTAATTTCCACATTTGTGAGTCTTCCAAATTTGTTTCTATTACTGATTTCTAGTTTTAGTCCATTGTGCTCAGAGAATATATTTTGTATTATTTCTACCCTTTGAATTTATTGAGTTTTGGCTTTTGTGTTAGCAATATGGTCTATCTTAGTTAAGTTTTCCTAACTGCTACCTGGACTCTACTGCTTCTGATATAAAGTCAACTGTTATTGGTATTGGTAGTTCCTTTGTAAACAAAGTTTTTTTTCTTTTTCTGCTTTCAAGAGTTTTCTCCTTGTCTTGGCCCTCACCGTTTTCTCTGTGATGTGTCTATTTGTGGAATCTCTTTCCATTAATCCTATTTGCAATCTATTGAGCTTCCTAGGTCTGTAGATTATTTTTCAATAAGTTTGGAAAGCTTTCAGTCATTATTTCTTCAAATTTTGTTTTTGTTCCATTCTTTTTTCTCCTCTTTTTCTGTACTTCTGTTATGTACATGTTGGCACACTTATGGTATTACACAGTTCTCTGAGGTTCTGTTCATTTTTCTTTACTCTGTTTTCTCTCTGTTCTTTGGATTGCATAATCTCTATTAATCAGTCTTCGAGTTTGCTAATTCTTTCTTCTGCTTTTTCAAATCCATGATTGAACTCCTCTAGTGAATTTTTCTTTTTAGTTGTTATACGTTTCAACTCCATACTTTCTATTTGGTTCTTTTTAAAAAAATTATATCCCTGTGTTAATATTTCTATTTGATGAGACATTATCATCATACTTTTATTTCTTCAATCATGGTTTTCTTCAGTTTTCTGAACATGTGTATAATGGCTACTTGGAAATCTTTGTCAAATTTAATGTTTACTTGCTTTTGTAGGCATTTATTTGTTTTCTGGGGTTTTTTTTTTCCCTCTGTATGGAGGTTCTTTCCTAATTTGTTTTATGCCACCAAAGATTTGTTGGAAACTGGGCATTTTAAATCATATATTGTAGCAAATATAGCTATTGGTCTTAACCTCCTGGCTTGTTGTTGTTATTTGCTTGTTTACTTGTCTAATTGTTGGCTGGATTATTTTAGTGAAGTCTCTCTACTCCCCACAGTGTGAATCTTCTGTGGCTGCACCTTAAAGAGCATTGCCTTGAGTGTGCCCATAGTCACCCTGAAATGAAAGTGGTTTTTGATAGGGCTTTGTTGAACTATCTCTGTCCCTGTCCACATCCAGCTGTTGAAATTCACTGATTCCTGGATGATTGCTTTGTTCTTTTTTTTTTTTTTTGAGACGGAGCCTCAAGCTATCCCCCTGGGTAGAGTACCATGGCATCACAGCTTATAGCAACCTCCAACTCCTGGGCTCAAGCGAGTCTCCTGCCTCCGCCTCCCAAGTAGCTGGGACCACAGGCGCCCGCCACAACGCCCGGCCATTTTTTGGTTGCAGCCATCATTGTTGTTTGGCGGGCCTGGGCTGGGGATACGAGCCCGCCACCTTAGGTGTACGTGGCTGGTGCCTTAGCCGATTGAGCCACAGGCACCGAGCCAGCTGTCATTCTTTTTTATCCCTTCTTTCTTTTTTTTCTTGTCTCCCTCATGATCTCGATTATAAAAGACTGCTGTGGCTGTTGTAAGAAGATTCTCCAGGTTATGATCTGGGCCTAGAGCCAATTTCAGGAGTTTTCTTTGAATGTCTAGGGCTGCCTGAATGACAAATTTATCTTTTAAAATAATTTGACCCGTCTGGGCGCAGTGGCTCATACCTATAATACTAGCACTCTGGGAGGCCGAGACCGTGGTTTGCTTGAGCTCATGAGTTAAAGACCAGCCCCAGCAAAAAGGGAGAACCTGTCTCTACTAAAAACAGAAAAATTGAGGCAAGAGGATTGCTTGAGCCCAAGTTGGAGGTTGCTGTGAGCTATGATACCACAGTACTCTATACAGGGCAATAGCTTGAGACTCTGTCTCAAAAATAAAATAAAATAAAATAAAATAATTTGGCCTTCTAAAGAGTTGGGTGTCAACTGAGTGTGTTTTCTCATTGCTTCCCTAAACCACTCAAGAAAGGCTGAGGGACTTTCATTTTGCTCCTGGAAAATAATAGATAACTTAGAATAATTCATAGGCTTTTTCTTGGATTAACATAAACCTTTCAGGATACATGTTAGAAAATGTTTACAGAATCTGTCACCTTGTTTTTCAGGGTCCCGTTCAGAATCCTCAAAGTCTTCATGTGGGGTATCTGTCCCTTTCCTCAGAGGACATACTGCTATCAGTATTGAACATGAACCACAAATCACCCCAATTTCTAACCTCATCTAACACTTCATTTTTCTCACTTAATGTTAAAGTTTGATCTAGTAGTAGCATTACACCTCTCCAAGAGAGATCAAAGTTTTGTCCTACCTTTAGAGAACATCTGTGTACCTATTTGGGCCATCGGAAAATTTTCCTAAATCAACCTTAATTTGTTTGAAATCTCCCAGAGAAAATGGAATGAATACTTGTGCATTTTCCCTCTCACCACCCACAGTCTTGACCAAGGGACACAAAGGATGCAGTTGCTTTCTGTGGGTCCCAATAGCACCAGAAGAAATTCTTGGAACAGACTTCTTGGGGTTTTCTAAATGCACAGAGGAAGGTGCAGGAGAAATAGATGGTGGGTTTGAACTAGGTGGTGATGGTGTCTCTCTCCAGAATCCCTGGCCATTTGGGGAAGTTACTATAGCCAAGAGAGCTGAATCTATCTAACAGGTTGGTATGCAGTTGGGAGTTGTCTTTGAGAAGAAAGAAAGCTTGCACATAAGTAATGCAGGCCATTTACTCTCTTGTTTACCATATTTAGAGTCCCCTCTGGTGGGGTAATTGTTCACCATTGGGGAGTCTATACTAAGTCCAGGTTTGGGTGCGGAAGAAAATCATACATTCTTTTTTTCAGCATCTGGGAATTAAACTTGTGAACTTGTCCTAAGCTCAATGGGGTGTTCCAGCACCACAGGCCATAAAATCAGGTATCCAGGAGTCTGGTCCCATCTGATGAAATTTCTCTTGGCAAGAGAACATGTACCTGGGTGTTCTCTCAGATAGAGAACATTGCCAATCCATGGGAAAGAACAAACGTCCAGTTTCTTAATCAATCCCACCCTGTGTTCCTGGGTTATCAAAGCATCCTCTGACCAACCTAGAAATTCTTCCAGCCAAACAAAAGGAAGCGTCCCTCCAATGCTTGGGGAAGAATCCCTGAGGAGAGTGGCCTCCCCAGCCCATGTTCTTGTCTGGATTTAGCTACCCTTACCAGTGCAGGGCTTTGTACCCACTGGCTCTTCTCTGCTTAGTATTTGCCAGCAGCACAACTCTAGAAATCAGGTATCCGGGAGCCTAGTCCCGCCTGATGCACATTCTGCCCCTTTCTGGGTCTGCTCTATACACATTTGGGAGTCAAACATGTCTCAATGCTTCAGACTACAGCCCAGCAGGGTGCTCTGGCAGAACAGGCAGACATATCAGGTATCCAGGAGCCTGGTCCCACCTGATGAAAGTTCTCTTGGCACAAGAACATGTACCTAGGTGTTCTCTTAGATACAGAATATTACCCATCCGTGGGAAAGAACAAATGTCCAGTTTCTTAATCAATCCCACCCTGTGTTCCTGGCTTGTCAAAGCATAGGAACCCTTCCAGCCAAACAAAAGGAAGCATCCCTCTGATGCTTGGGGAAGAATCCCAGAAGAGAGCGTTCTCAGGCCCTACACTTGTCTGGATTTAGCTACAATTACCAGAGTAGCGCTCCGTACCCGCTGGCTCTCCAGTGCTTATTACTTACTGGGGCACAGCCCTAGAAATCAGGTATCCTGGAGCCTGGTCCCACTTGATGCAAGTTTTGCCCCTGCTAATGAGTATATGCCTGTCAATCAAAGCCGGGATGAGCCCTGCCCTGGAGAAAATGGCTGTGCGGTGCTTACACATTTAACCCTTTATAATTTTTACAAGCTTTTTTCAAAGTCCCCAATAACAAAGGAAAGGGCTTTCTATTGTAAGTAAGTCTTAAATGCTATGTTTTCCAACCTCCTTTCTTCCCCAAAAGTTGGCAAGGCAACAATAATTAAACTCAGGGGTGAGAGACACTTTAAAATTATTGCATTAGAAATAACTACCAGTAGGTGAAATCTTAGAGAAACCAAGAATTACTTTGAACCTTTCCATTTATACCAATAGAGCAGGGAAAAAATCAAATACCCCGGATCATTTTCTTTGCCTTTCTTCATTTTTAAAGGTTTTCTTTCTTTCCTTTTCTTTTTTAAAGAAGAGACTGAATTGCAGGCTCAAGTTTAGGGAAATTCTTGTCTAGAGGGTTGCCCTGGGCTTCCCTTTGCCATTTTGCCCTTTGTTTGAAGCCAGCTTCTTGGCCTCTAATCATTAGCACACTTCAACTTTTTCAAACATGTGGAAAAGTCAGTTGAATTTAATCTTGGAGGAAAAGGCAATTGAAAGGAACTTTTTGACTGAAAAATACCAGAAAGAGCCAGTATCAATCCTTTACCAACATTCAAACAAAGCATGTGTTATGCCCCAAAATTCCCCCAAGAAGCCCCCAGCAAACAGTCCAAGGCACACTCTGATGTAACAAGCAAGAGGTGAGCTTTATTTGGCTAGCCTGGGCCAGGACCCTCAGGAGGAAGGCCCTAGCCCAGGGGTCTGCAAAGTTTTATAGGGTACAGAAAGCAAGAAGGGTGGGGTACAATTTCTATTGGTGGTTGGTGATTACAATGGTACCGGGAGGCTCTTGATTGGGCACAGGGGTGGCACAGGGGATTTCCTAACTATGGGGTAAGAGAGGCTTGGGCAAGGGGAGAAGGGTGGAGGCGTGGGTGGCATGAAGCAAGAGGGGTGGGGTACACGGAGGTGGGGGCCTGGGGCGGTACGGGGCAAGACGGGTGGGGTACACTTCTGATTGGCTGATGGGGATGCTCTATTTCAGGGAAAATCCTGGGTTTAGGGGAAGCTGAAACTTAATACTTAAGATGGCGGCGGTTCCTCAAAAAGGGCAGGGGGTGGTACCAGAATTACGTCTTGTCTCCTGGTTGGTTCCCCAAATCTGATACCTGACTTTCAGGTTCTCGGTCTTGGTGATTTGAAGAATAAATCCGTGGACCACAGATCAGTGGCAAGACAGAATTTATTTACAGAAAAAGAATACACAAACACTAAAGTTTCTGGTAGGGAGATAAAACCCAAGTTGGGAGAGAAAGGCTCTCTCCATTTTTCTCTCCGTTTCTCTCCATTTAGTGGTATATGTAGGTGCTTGGGTTCCATCTATGTCAGGCCAGGAAATGAATGGACACAGTCTCTTCCGCTGGGGTAAGATGAATGAATGTAGGAATGGACGCAGTCCATTCACAGAACTGAGGCCTAGGAAACTTACATGAAATTGACCTAGGGATAGGAAATGGGGGTTCTGTATTTAGTCATAAGCATAAATGGGAAAGAGACACCAAGGTGCCTGTGTCTCCCCAGCAGCTGTCCCATCCCTTTGGTTACTGAGCCTCTGGTGGGGGAGGGAGGCTCCCCACCCCTTGCCTACGCTCCAGCGTGCTGGTTCCTCTGCCGGCTGGCTGCTACCAACACTGCTCAGGCGAGGCAGTGGGTGCTCCAGCCCAGCTGGGCTGAGCTGGCTGGGGCACCACGTGTCCTGTATCACTGGGACTACAGGCACCCACCACAATATCCAGCTATTTTTTTTGCAGTTTGGCCAGGCTGGGGTCAAACCTGCCCCCCTTAGTATATGGGGCCCACACCCTACTTACTGAGCCACAGGCGCCACCCTCTCCTAGTGGTTCTAAACCCAAATCTTTTGTTGTGGGTCCCCTCAGATTCTAAGTGGTTTGCAATTGTAGACCTATGTTCAGCCTTCTTTAACCTTCCAATCAACCTTGACAGTCAATACCTGTTTGCTTCCACCTGCACTAATCAACAATATACCTGACAGTCATGTGTCAGGGGTCACTGAAGCTCCTTCCTATATCTCTCAAGTGTTCTATCAAGGCTTGAGCACCTCCCACTTGCCTAGAGGGTGGGCTCTCCTGCAATACATGAAACTATGTTCACCCATGAAGGAGGCATCTCACCAGGATTTTCTTTATTACAGCAGTTAGCAGAAAAGGGACACAAAACTCATGAGACAAAAGAATTATCAACAGATATTGTTCACTAAATAGCACACGATCTGAGTGCTGCGATCATCTAGCATTCTCCTAATTAAACTGGCCCAGGAATTCCCTTGACCAGTAACTAAGAAGCAATTTTGAGGGTTCTTAGGTTTAGTTGGCTGTTGACTGTTATTTGCTGACAAATAAAGTACAAGGTCTTCTCAACTCTGATCTTATCCAGCATCTTCCTGGAGCAGATTAACTTCACGAAATCCTTTGCTCTCACGTCCTGACATTCATCTGGAACTTTTGCAATCATTTGCAATCCTGCTACTTCGTGGCCTTTTTCTGACGCAGGTGAACAGCATGACCCTAGCACTGTAACCTCTGCATGAGTCACATACTATCCTGCTTTGCAGGGCACTCCTCTACAACATCCTGGTTTGTTCTTTTTGTGAACAAAACAAAACTTACACTAGAGGTCAGGCAGGAAATTTTTGCACTGGATACGTAGTCACCACCCAACGCGAGCTCCAAACCTCCAGCCTCCAAACTTCCAACTCAGCCGGCAGAACTTGATGCTCTTACCCATGCTACATTTTATCTAAAACCCGATCTGTCAACATTTGCGCTAACAGTCCCTGTGCCTTTGGGGTGGGTCACGATTCTGGAATACTTTGAAGGAAAAAAGTTTCCTCACTTTGATACCAGAATTTCGTCTTCAAGGTGAAGACTTCGTCTTGGTCTCTGTGATTCGAAGAACGAATCCACGAACCACAGATCAGTAGTAAGACAGGATTTATTTACAGAAAAGTAAAAAATACAAAAACACCAAAGCTCCTGGCGGACAGAACCCAGGTGGGGGAAAGAGCTCTCTGGCTCCCTCTGTCTTTCTCTCTACTGCTCTTTGCTCAGGGGTATATATAATCACATGGGGTTATTTAGCTCGAACTCAATTGTTACATTTAGCCTGCGTGGGTCCTCTGAAGTGACATTCAGCAGCAGGGGGCCGGAACTCAGGTGTTACATTTAGCTCATGGGGCCAGAACTCAGTTAGCAAAAGGCTACAATCCCTTTCCTTCAGGCCCAGGAAACTTACATGAAATTACTAGGCCTAGAAAAGGTGGGGTTCCCTGTTCAGTCTGAAGTGCAAGGCAGGGGAGACCCAAGGTGCTGGTGTCTCCCCAGCAGTTGTCTGGCCCCTCTGGCTACTGGATCCTCCTACAGACACCCATCCCCCACCTACCCTGCAGCCCGCTGGTTCCCCTGCCGTTCACTGCACCAACACCGCCAGGGCTAAGGCCACAGGTCCTCCAGCTCAGCTCAGCTGGCTGAGGCGCCACCTGTCATGTATCAAATTCTGTAGGCACGTTTATTAAAAAGCAGCCTGCAAGCTGATGAGCCCTTGCTGTTAGATGGCTGCCTAAAGAGACGGCTGTTATGGAAATAGAGGCTCATGAAATGAAAACTAAGCCTGAATATCAGGGAAATGCACTAGCTGATTCTCACGCCAAAAATTTTATGCACCTCTGTGAGATCTGTGATTTAAACCTGACAGCTAGAAATAATAAACATGTTCCCTGATAATCTGCCTTTCCCTCCCTATGCCCAGATACTGTCACCTGCAGACAACAAAATGCTGATGAGGATTGAAAAGAATATTGGGAATGAGAAGAGTGCTAGGTTAATTGCCCTTCTGAGTTGTGGGGAAAGCGCTGATGGTTATGTGGTGCTCTCAGATGGCCATAAGGGACCTTTGCTATGCTCCTTCCATTCCCTTACCCATGACAGTATTGATAAAATAGTGAAAAACATCAGCAAGTATTGGTGGGGAAATTGTCATAAAGTGCAAAAGCTACTTATAATCAATGCTTGCCCTGCCAAATTCATAATCCAGGAGAATCTTTTCCTATGTCCTCTGAAATGACACCTGTCCAATAGCTCCTTGAACATCTACAATTATACTTCATCCAATGCCCAAGGGTGAGTTGTCCATAGGTATTTATAAAAGTCCGTATATTGTCTGAATGGGTTGAAACCTTCCCGTGTTGAAAAGCTTACATCGTTACTGTAACAAAGAAATTGCTAGAAGTAGTTATTCAATCTGGGTTTTCTGAAGGCTGTTGTAAGCAATGAAGGCACTCATTTTACTGGCCAGGGAATTAAAGCACCACCGACAATTTTTTTGGTGATAATGATGATAGTCTTTGGCAGTATCATTGTGCTTACCATTCTCAGTCCTCCGGTAAGACTGGGAGAACTAATAGGATACTTAAAGTCAATATTTCCAAGTTCTCTAAAATCACTAGCCTTCCATGGTCTCAAATCCTGCCTTGGCTCTCAGGAATCTTTGGTGCACCCCTATTAGAAATCACAGGTTAACTCCCGATGAAATTGTTACTGGTCATTCTATATCAACAGATGCTAAATCAAATTTAAACCCCTTAATTGTCCCATATTGAAATGACCCAATATATTAAATCCTTAAGGCACTATGCTAAAAAGTATCACCAACAAGTTAAAGAAGCCTTTTGAGGCACAGATCTAAAGAGTTTCAAAAGACATAGCCTGGAACATGGTTATTGGGTGTTGCGGAAGCATCATCAGAGAACTGTCCTTGAAAACCACTGGAAAGAACTCGACCAAATGTTCCTGACTACAGACACCACAGCTAAACTTAAAAATGTTAAACTTTGGGTTTACATCTCTCAGCTAAAAAGAGCAACTCTTGATACCACTTGATTTTCTCCTCAAACCAGAGACATAAACAACAACAACAATAACCAAAAATAAAAAAGAAAGAGAAAGAAAGAAAGAAAGAAAGAATGATATTCAAGTTAACCAGAATGAGAGACTGATGGCTTCATTCTGTAGACAGTTTTTCTCAAGGCATCAGAGCAAGACTCTGTATCCTAATGAGACTCTTATCCTCCTGTTTTCTGTCTGTGCCCACCTTTTTCACTTAGAAGAATAATGCTACAATTATAGTTTTAAAATCAGTCACTTTTGGCTCAGCACCTGTAGCACAGTGGTTACGGTGCCAGCCACGTGCACTGAGTTTGGCAGGTTTGAACGAAACCCAGGTCTGCTAAACAACAATGACAACTGCAACAACAAAAAAAATAGCTGGGCATTGTAGTGGGTGCCTACAGTCCCAGCTACTTGGGAGGCTGAGGCAAGAGAATCGCTTAAGCCCAAGAGTTGGAGGTTGCTGTGAGCAGTGACACCACAGCACTTTACTGAGGGTGACACAGTACTC
Organism: Galagoides demidoff; assembly: GCA_963574575.1. NCBI lineage: Eukaryota > Metazoa > Chordata > Mammalia > Primates > Galagidae > Galagoides > Galagoides demidoff. The sequence goes on from CAUYQV010073068.1 coordinate 10,370, forward strand.
TCTCTCTCTCTCTCTCTCTCTCTCAAAAATAAATAAATAATAAAATCAGTCACTTTTGTTGGTAACTTGATGAAGTGTTGGATCTGTCGTGTCAAACTGAAGTCTTTTATATGATCCAAAATATCCTTTAGTCCACCCAGTAGCTAACTCTACCAACATCTCCAAAGCAACTGTTGATATTGTATAAGTGATCCTACTAGCTGGACTTCTTGATCAATTCATTCTAACTTGTTGCTTTAACCAACCCCAGGCATGAGGTATAAAAATCAAAACCAACAAGTGTATCATAAGACAGGCTTTCACCAAAAGCCCAGATGAAATTTCTTGCCAACTGACTCATGTGTCAGGGTACTGCAGTGCTCTTTTAACCTCTAAGAACTTCATATCAGACCTCTGGCTAGAAACTGCTAATTCCACCATTCTCAACCATGTAACTATGAACAACAGAACTAGAAGGAGGGCTTTGTGTGCACCTGTCAGGTATACTTCTTTTTTTGAGAGAGACAGAGTCTTATTTTATCGTCCTTGGTAGAGTGCTATGGCGTCACAGCTTACAGCAACCTCCAACTCCTGGGCTTAGGCGATTCTCTTGCCTCAGCCTCATGACATCAGGTATACTTTTAATTGTGGAGAATTCCTTGGCCAACCCTATGGATGGGCAACTTCATGCCTTGATAGATGAAGAGTGAAGAACCAAAATAAGCTAGGAATTTTGACAGCCAGAAGATTAGTTCATTCCTCTTATCTTACATCATAAGATAAAGACAGCACTTTTAGGGGACATTAACCCTCCTGGATGGGCATCACTTGTAAGATCTGTTTTCCTATGCCTTGGGTAAGTACATATGAGGTAATAGTTAGAAATTTATCCCATCAAATAATTTCTATAACATATTCTACTGCAAAGGCTACTGTTGTACAATAGACTGAAGTTCTCTTGCTCAAATTATACTAGGAAAAGAGGATTGTTCTAGATTCCTACTGACTGAACAGGGATGAGGTCTGTGTTAACACTTCTTGTTGTACACAGACAAATGTATTAGGTATTGTAGAGATTAGTTATAAAAAAAAATTAATGAACAACCTACTTGGTTAAAATGGATAGACTCCTTACCTGGCTCATTCTTTGATCTACTTGATTTTAGTTAGTTCTGTGCATGAAGACCTTGGCTAAGGAAGGTACTATAAGAAAAAAAAGCAAAGGAAGGTACAACAAATTTTTGATATTTTGATATCCTCTTGAAAGTAACAATGATAGTCTCCCTGTATTCTCTCAAAAGTGTTCAATGTTTGTATGCAGCCATCCATAAAATGTCAAATGGTCTCTCTCTGGATGGAACAACAAAACTCAAAGAAATGAATGACAATAAGGATACCATGGCATGTTGAGAAGGGAAACCCTGGGCAGCACCTGTGGCTCAAAGGAGTAGGGCGCCAGACCCATATGCCGGAGGTGGAGGGTTCAAACCCAGCCCTGGCCAAAAACTGCAAAAAAAAAAAAAAAAAGAGAGAAGGGAAACCCCAAACAGTGGCAACTGACAGCAATGCCCTTAACTTTGGTCACACTCTCACCTAGATGAGGAGCTAACTAATGCAGGCCTCATAGAATGAGTTAGGAAGCATGTCCTCTGCTTCTATGCCTGCAAAGATACTATACAAATTGGTATAATTTATTCTTTAATTGTTTGGTATGACTCACCAGTGAACCCATTTGGTACTGGTGCTGTTTTAGAGAGTTATTAATTATTGATTCAATTTCTTTAATAGATACAGGCCTATTGTCTATTTATTTCTGTATAAATTTGAGCAGAATGTGTCTTTCAAAGAATTGATTCCTTCTAAGTTATTGCATTTGTGGGCATATAGTTCTTCATAGTAATCCTTTATTATTTTCCAAATTCCCATAAGGTGTGCAGTGATGTCCCCTCTTTATTTCTGATAGTAGTCATTTGTGCCCTTTTTTTGTTCTTAGCCTGGCTAGAGGCTTACTGACATGATTGATCTTTTTAAAGAATTATTTTTTGTTCTTTTATTAACTTTCTCTATGATTTTGATTTCAATATCATTGATTTCTTTTTTTTTTTTTTTTTTGAGACAGAGTCTCACTATGTCACCCTCAGTAGAGCTCTGTGACATCACAGCTCACAGCAACCTCAAACCCTGAGGCTTAAGTGATTTTCTTGCCTCAGCCTCTCAAGTAGCTAGAACTATAGGCATCCACCACAACACCTGGTTATTTTTTTTTTTTTTGAGATGGAGCCTCAAGCTATCCCCCTGGGTAGAGTGCCATGGCATCAAAGCTCACAGCAACCTCCAACTCCTGGGCTCAAGTGAGTCTCCTGCCTCCGCCTCCCAAGAAACTGGGACCACAGACACCCGCCACAACGCCCAGCCATTTTTTGGTTGCAGCCACCATTGTTGTTTGGCGGGCTGGGCTGGGGATTCGAACCTGCCACCTTAGGTGTACGTGGCTGGCACCTTAGCTCATTGAGCCACAGGCGCCAAGCCACACCTGGCTATTTTGTTGTTGTTGTTGCAGTTGTTTAGCAGGCCCAGCCGGGTTCAAACCCTCCATCCTCAGTGTACATGGCTGGCACTGTAACTGCTGTACTACGGGCACCAAGCCAATATCATTGATTTCTATTCTAATTTGTATTGTTCTTTTCTTTTCTCATTTTGTATTTAATTCATTTGACTTTTCTTGTCTTTCTAAGGTGGAAATGTAGATTACTGATTTCAGAACTTTCTTAATTTATAATTTATGCATTCAATACTCTTGATTTTCTTCTGAGCAGTACTTTCACTGCATTCCATCAATTCAACAAGTTGTATTTTTATTTGGTCCATTATGATCCAGAAATTGTGAGAGTTCTACCCTTTCAAATTCAATAAGGTAAATTTTATAGCTCAGAATATGGTCATTCCTGGGGAATGTTCCATGTGAGCTTAAGAAGAACATGTATTCTGGGTGGCGCCTGTGGCTCAAAGGAGTAGGGTGCCAGCCCCATGTGCCAGAAGTGGTGGGTTCAAACCTGACCCTGGCCAATAACTGAAGAAAAAAAAAAAGGAGGAAGAAGATATATTCTGCTTGGTTGGATGAAGTAGTCTGTAGTTCTCCACTACATCCAGTTGGTGGATGCTATCATGAACATGAGCCTCCCTTCTCCAAGCAGCATTCCTTGGCCTTTAGCTCCACCAGCATGTTGCAACCTTCCACCAGGACCCCAAATCTGCTTTCAAAGGCACTACTGACAAGGATGGTTTCCAAATTGATGGTTTATATCAAGTGACATAGACCTCCTCTTTGGCCATTTTGCTGATGTCAATCCTCAAAATTCTTATATTTAGTCTTAAAACTAAAAAAGGAAGTATCTTGTTGGATTCATTTTTATCCATTAATCCTCTGATAACTGTTAACCCTTTCTATTTCCTTGAGTCTAACTGGACATTTTATTTGTTATTGTTCAATGGTACTCTATTGATGAAAATATTCAGAAATTCTAAATGATATTCACTAAGTTAATTTAAGTAATGATAAATACAAATAACACTTATTGAATGCTTATTAGGTTTTAGTCTCTTTTCCAAGTATTTTATATGTATTAATTCATTTAATCTCTCTACATAAATATACATCACATATATACTATTATTCAGTTTTGAAGATAAGGAAACTAAGTCACAAAAATTGAAGTGACTTGTTAGTAGGATTAGGATATAATTTAAGACCAAGTAGTTAAAATCTATACTCACAACCATCATGCTACATTGTGAAGAAATTCTAAAAATGTATTTTAACTAATTAAATATAACTATAAAGAATTTTAATTAGCCATAGCATAGTATCTGTTAAAATCTCTACTAATTGGTAGGATATTGGAAAATCATCAAATAAATTTTAAAAGTTCCTGTATCCTATTTAAAAGGGTGAAAATATTTAAGTTTGATTTGAAGCTCAGTAATTAGAAAACAAAATGGTGGTCAATATAATTTTATAGAGCTAAATTTCCTATAATGTTTAATACATGGTCATTAAATTTATGATAGAATTTGAAGTCATAATGTATATGATTGCATGAGGAGTGTGGTCTGTTTCACAAAATGCCAATTTATAGATTTGTAATGCTGCCTAATGAATATAGTAATGGTTGATTTTATTTAATTTTATTTTTTAATTTGTGTGAAGAAATTTAATTTATGTAGGCATAGAATTGTTACACAGAAACATACTGGTTCAAATGCTGTTTAGACGATTCTAAAAAGACTTTGGGGCCTTTTAATATATATGACAGTGTTTACATTTTAAATTTTAAAATTAAAAGAAATGAAAGTAATTTTCAAATCTAATTTTGATTAAGTCAGACTAAACTATGCAATATGTATAAAAAGCAAACATTTTATGATACTAATCTTTAAAAATCTGGAAAATGCAAATGTATTTACTCTAAGAAAAGTTGGGAAGGGCAGTAGGAGAGAGAGATTACTAAAAGCAAGTGGTAAATATACAGGTGTTTTGGGGAGATATAATCCCCAAACACATAATCTCAAATGATAATCCCAAATGTTGAAATCTTGAAAAATCAAACTCCCTGAAGATTAAATTTCCTAAAATCTATATCCACAAAATCTAAAATCCTTAATATCTAAAACCTTGAAAATTACAATCACAGGATAGTTGCATTGGAAATATATTGCTATTTTCTTTACACAGAAGAAAAAGAATTTCAGTTTAATCTCCAAACTGTAATGACAGATTTGGAACTAGGTATAATCAAGGCTTCTAAAAGTAAATTTCAATTTCAAGGTGCTACCAATACAATTTGTTTTGCCCATTCACATCTGTGCATTTAGCAGAAAGTTTAGCCAAGTGGCTTGATCACTCTACACATAGACAAAAGCTTCAGTTTAAAAATGTGCCATTGGCAGCTCCTGTGGCTCAGTAAGTAGGGTGCTGGCCCCATATATCAAGGTTGCTGGGTTCTAACCCAGCCCTGGCCAAACTGCAACAAAAAAATAGCAGGACTTTGGGGCAGGCACTTGTAGTCCCAACTACTAAGGAGGCTGGCCTAAGCCTGAGAACTGGAGGTTGCTGTGAGCTGTGATGCCATTGCACTCTACTCAGGGCAACAGAGTAAGACTCTGTCTCTAAAAAAAAATAAAAATAAAAATGCATCATTTACCTGCACTAGCATTCCTTTCAGCTGATGACATTTCAGGAGCTTTTAGGGAATTAAAACAGCACTTGCCTGAAGAAGCCAGATAAATTACCAGCTGGTTCAAAAACAGTATGTGCATTGTCAGATAACGAGACATACAATGGTGTTGCTGTTTGATCACAGCTACTGCTTCCACCAAACAGTCTGTACACGAGTGCATGCAAAATGGATTTCTGCACACCCAAACAACACAAGCATGGCGCAGAGATGGGAAAATGTAATAGGAAATGCTCTTGCCAGTGTATATCGTATCATGGAAGAATTTCAATAGAGCAGTGCCACTTAGAAAATGTGAATGTATTCTATGAAGAGAGCTATGCTCTAAAAAAAAAGCAGCAAAACTTTGAAATATAGCTAATGATCATAAAAGTTAGTCAGGTTTTATAGACTGTCTGCATTCAATGGCTCATAATTTATTTGTAATATACTTTTTCTTTTCTCTCTCTCTCTTTTTTTTTTTTTATTGAGACAGAGTCTCACTTTGTCACCCTTAGTAAAGTGCTGTGGCATCACAGCT
>CAUYQV010073069.1:0-13714 GCA_963574575.1 Galagoides demidoff
TATTAAAACCCAACAGGGGCTCGGCGCCTGTGGCTCAATCAGCTAAGGCGCCAGCCACGTACACCTAAGGTGGCAGGTTCAAATCCCCAGCCCGGGCCCGCCAAACAACAATGATGGCTGCAACCAAAAAATGGCCAGGCGTTGTGGCGGACGCCTGTGGTCCCAGCTACTTGGGAGGTGGAGGCAGGAGACTCACTTTGAGCCCAGGAGTTGGAGGTTGCTATGAGCTGTGATGCCATGGCACTCTACCCAGGGGGGATAGCTTGAGGCTCCGTCTCAAAAAAAAAAAAAAAAACCCGACAGAAATCTAATAGATAATGTGGCCTGGTTTTACACCTGTCAAATGGGTAAGAAATACAAAACATTGGATAAATTTAGTGCTTTACCTCAAAAACATCCTGAAGTTGGCCTGTGGACAGGGACATCGGGAGAGTTGCCACGTGTGCTCTACTGTGAGGTGGGGGAAGGAGGGTCTTCTGAAATTCAGGAGAAACATGAAACCCACGTGTGCAGACTCGTCTCATTACACGAGCTGCAAACTGAGGCATCCAGAAGATGGCTGGGGTTACACCTGCGTGTGTTTTGTCTCACTTGTACACACTGGGTGCCGTTTTCTGCCGGATGAAGATTGTACACATCTTTACGAACCGTATCAACGTTTAACTTTTCCACTGCTTTGTCAGGCCCCCTTTTACATGTTTCACAATGTACAGGAGAAATCAGTGTTTGAAAGCGTAACAGAGGCAGCGATGAGTTTTAGTGTGACACCGGCTTGTTTGGCCACATATGGGAAGCTGTGTGGGTGCTGGTTCCCCTCACTGCCAGCTTCTCCTGTTTCTTGTGGATGAGACAGCATTTATCAATCATTTGGAACAAATTTGCATCTTCAGAATGAGTCTGATGGAAGACTGACTGTGCGGCCTGGAGAGATGACTGCCCCTCATCTGTACTTTCAAGATCCCTGAAGTTCTTTCTAAGTTTAGCACAAATTCGTTTGTTGGCGCAGCTTAGCAGGAATATTGATGTTTCCCCCCAGACACTCCATTTGATTACAAAGTACTGTCACGGACTCAGTAAGGATCTGCATATACCTTCATATAATTCGAAAGACTTAGATTTCTGAAACGCATCTGGCCCTTGGGGAGTAGGGAATGGTCTTTGAGTGTCCGCTTGGTGTCAGGCATCATTTGCAGGCATGGCCCCTGGGATTCCAGGGAACTGGAGGTTGAGGGGGCTGCCTCAGGCTTTGCAGCCCTGTAGTAGATGTCTGTACGATGCACAAGCAGAGAATAGAGGAGGGAGTCATTTAGCTAGCCAGCTTTCTGGAGAATGTGACACCTGAACTGTGTCTGGTGGAGTGGTTAGAAGCTCTCTGGGCAAAGGAGAAAGGCCTTCCAGGTGAAGGACGTGTGTGAATGTGCAGAGGCAGATCTAAGGTGACAACTGTTAATACAGTGTGGTGTGAACAGCACAAAGTTATTTCCTCATGGTTCTGGAGGCAGAAGTCCAAGATCAAGGTACAGACAGAACTGTTCTGAGGCCTTCTGCTTGGCTTGTAGGTGGCCATCTGCTCCTGTGTCTTTGTAGACTTCTGTCTCCGTGTGTCTGTGACTCCATCGCCTCCTTTTAGGAGGGCACCTATCACATTGGATTGGGGTCCACCTTGATGACCTTTTGTAACCTTAGCCACCTTTTAAAGACCCTATCTCCAAATAGTCTCATTATGAGGTACTGGCCATTAAGACTCTAAACAGGGGTGGTGCCTGTGGCTCAAAAGGGTAGGGCGCCGGCCCCATATGCCAGAGGTGGCGGGTTCAAACCCAGCCCCGGCCAAAAAAAAAAATTATAAAATATATATATATATATTTTAAAAAAGACTCTAAACATAGGAATTTGGGGGCCCACTTCAGCCCATAGCACATGGCATGGCCACAGAGAAGAACAAGCAGAGCGCATGGAAACCAGAGGAGGGTGCGATGAATCACAGGGTGAGGACTGGTGAAAAGCTTCAGGGACCTATGTCTGAAGAATGAAAAGAATTTCATCACACCCTGAGAAGGAAGCAGATCCAAAGTTTAGGCCTACTCTAGAGTCTACAACACATATCACAGCCCGTGCACCCAAACACCCAGGACCTGGTCTCCCCTGACAGGGCTGGTCACCACGTTCTCCAGTCTGACCCCTGATTTGTGCAAGCAGATCTGCCAGCCCCGGGGCTTCCCACCTTTCATTCCAGGGACTCCATCCCCTTCTAAAAGGGTCATGATCCTGTCTCTTCGTTGTTTTTTTGTTTGTTTGTTTGTTTGGCCAGGGCTGGGTTTGAACCCGCTACCTCCAGCATATGGGGCTGGCGCCCTACCTTTTGAGCCACTCAGGTGCCACCCAGTCTCTTTGTTTTTGAATCAGCACCACAGCAAATATCCTCCTTCTTCTGTGCTTCCCCAGAAAATGAGAAGGCTCTTCCTTCTTTCCCCTCAACACTGGACAAGCTGCTGTGCTGCTGTCTTCCCCCGGCCCTCCCTCTGCAAATAAAGTCTCAGTCCACTTTGCCATGGCCTGGCACTGGGGAGCATGGCCCATCTGACATGTTGCCACTTCCTTTGCTGTAACTGAAACGTACCAGGGCAATAGGGTCCAGTGAGACAGCTATAGCTGCATAGTACCCGTGCACCACAGTATATGTTTACTAATCTTTTCTAACTTAGCAGTTTCTTCTCAAAAGTATTCAGATGTTTCAGAGCTAAGAAAAACATTGCAGGCTCGGCGCCTGTGGCTCAAGTGGCTAAGGCGCCAGCCATATACACCTAAGGTGGCGGGTTCGAATCCAGCACAGACCCGCCAAACAACAATGATGGCTGCAACCAAAAAATAGCTGGGCATTGTGGCGGGTGCCTGTGGTCCCAGCTACTTGGGAGGCTGAGGCAAGAGACTCGCTTGAGCCCAGGAGTTGGAGGTTGTTGCGAGCTGTGACACCATAGCACTCTACCCAGGGGGATAACTTGAGGCTCTGTCTCAAAAAAAAAAAAAGGAAAAACATTGCAAAATTCCCTTAAATTATAAAATTATAGGATTCAAACAATTGGTGTATGTCCTGATGTATGCTGTTTATGTGCATGCTTAAAATCAAAAGTTGTTTAGCCAATGGAAGCCCAAAATGTTTCAGTCACCTCATGTTTCCTAAGCAGTATGTTCTGGAGTTAAGAGGAGGGATGTGTATATGTGTGTGTGTATGAAATATATGGTACCTAAAGAAAATAAAAAGTGACCCATCTCTATTAAGTAGAAAAACAAGGGGGCATTGTGGCAGGTGTCTGGGGAGGCTGAGGCAAGAGGATTTCTTGAGCCTGGGAGTTGAGGTTGCTATGAGCTATGATGCCATAGCACTCTTTGGAGGATGACAAAATGAGACTCTGTCTTAAAAGAGGAAGGGTGGTAAGGAAGGGAAGGAAAGGAAAGAAAAAAGGAAAGAGAGGAAAGGAAGAAGGAAAATAAGGAAGGAAGTTAGTTTCCTAGAGTGTATTCAGAGGAACCCTAGTCATGATGGTTGTCAAGAAAGTCAAGTTTCCATGGCCAGATAAGACTTCCAAGGCCAAACTTCCACACAAGCTTAGGAAGCACGACTTCTCTGCACTTTTTGAAACAAAACTAATAGTAGCATATTAAAGACTGTAGACCTATCTGAAGGTTCTACAGTAAAGAAACCCATTTAACTTTATTTTACCTGGATGCTCAACTTTAGTGACCTTCAGAACCTGGTACCAACACACAGAGCACGTTCTGAGAAAGTCTAGACCAAGACTCCACTCATGTTAGTAATGCTTAACATGAACCACCGTGGGACATGTATGTGTCTCATGTGGAAGTGTATCATAGAAATTCATCGCACAGCAGTTGGATGCTTTTATCATTGTAGGTTTAGAAATGAAAATGTAAGAATTGCATCCTTATGACAAATGGAAAATGAATCTGATTTGCTGGACTGGCCCAGCAATTTTTAATTTTTAGACTCTCCTTTATAAACCAGTAATTAGGATGATGCAGGCATCAAATGGTATGCAATTATACCCATGAAATAATGGATAATGAGCACTTTTTAAATGAAAAAAAAAAGCCCAGAAGTAATTATTGGATGATGAAAATAAATTAATTTAATTCAGTACTTAAAAAACGAAAATTACCACGACGCCTGAAGCAGTATGGATAGGTTTTTTTATGTGGAAAATTACAACAGGAAAATGCTGAAATATTAAGAAAATGTGGTCTCCACTGCTTTTCCTCCTATAAATTCAGCCTTATAGCTTAAGATGGTAAATTTCGAGCGAGGCTGGTAAGCAGATGTTTCCTAGCTGGTAGATGATGGGATCAGGATTTGGGCCAAGTGCTTCTTGTCCCTGGGGCCCACACTCTTAACCCCTAAGTAGAGCTGTAGCCAGAAGGAAAAACCGAACTGAGTAGTAATATTACTCTTTCTCCTTCCTCCTTCTCTTCCCAACAAAAGAAAATTTTATAAGATTCTCAAATGCCGTCTTCAAAACTCTAATGTTGGCAAACGCTTTGCTAGACTCTACTTCTATACAGCAGTTGTGTTTTGGAGTATTTCACGTGAGCATTGCCCAAGTGCTGTGTTTTACTGCCTTGTTAAAATTGCATCGCTCCTTTAGGCCCCATCTGTGCACCACAAAAATAGTCCCACTAGCAGTTTGGTTTTTTATTTGCCCAGAAAATTGCCACGACTGATGACCATGCACTTAATTCGGTTTATTCTGTGGAGACAGCCTGCTCATACTGCCCCCAACATCCTAACATCGATCATAAGCCAGTTTATTTAAGGAATATCAAAAGACACGGTTCCAGTTTTCATAATGGCCACGTGCCATACAACTGTAATCATTCCATCACTTGCTTTTTTGATATGAGAGACCTTGTATTTGAAACTGTAACTTGGGGGAAGAGCATAACTTCTTTGCTACCTTTAAAATTTCATTTCCTATTTTTGCCACTGAAGTTTTGCTGTGTCCATGCAGGGTGGGCCTACATGTGATCACTGAAGTTAATCCCAGAAAATGAATCAAGTGCTACAGTCGGTAACAATATTATTATTGAAGAGACTCTCAACTTTCTTTTTTTTTCCTTCTTAATTGTTTTTTATTAAATCATAACTTTGTACATTGATGCATTTATGGGGTTCAGGGTACTGCTTCGATATACAGTGTGAAATGCTTACATTGAACTAAGTAGCACGTCCATCACAACCATTTCTTAATAGTTTTGAAATGTACCATTGCATCATGCACATTAGGTTGAAGTCCCGAATACTGTCCCTCCTCCCATGTCCCCCCTCCACTCCCCCTCTCTCCTCTTCCCTTCTACTTTCTGGACTATAGTTATGTTTTGCCATTCGTATGAGTGTCAACTTTCATTTAAGATGTAAAGCTATTTCTGACAGGAAGTATATTATTACTTTTGGAAATCAGGAAGGGGGGCATTGTTTTTCATAACCACCATGTCACCAGATGCTAAGACTTTGGAGCCGACTTCTAACGAAAACTTCTGTGTTCTGAGTCTTCTCCCGAGGAGAAATTGATGTTTGTGGGACTTAGAGTAGTTTTCACTCCCAGTGAGAAGGACTGGTCGTTGGATGGAGAGTCCGGTGAGGTTTTCCTGTTCTTTTGCCTCCCTGGTAATCACCAGGGCATTCCTGGAGCAGAGTTCCACGTGATTCAGGAGGAGTGCACCGCTGACCTTGGACTCTGTCACGTCTTCCAGGATGGTGCTGTGTGCTTGTGCCCAGTTACTGCCCATAAATGCTCAGCACGGAGGGGCAGGCCCTTGTTTCACAAGCAGTCCTCAAGCGGGCTGCCTTTAGAAATGGATCACCTGGAGGAGCTTGTTCTGTGTGTGAAACTCCATCAGTTCTCAGAGACAAGGCTTCTCCAACCTGGCTTCCTCTCCAAGGTGGTCCCCCCTTTTTTTTTAAATCCCCGTGTTTGAATTCAGCCCCTTCCAGGTTCTGTTTATTTTGTGTCTCTCCCAACAAAATGACCAATGCAACAAGTACTTTATACGGTGGCTACCACCATTCAGAGCTCGAGTGAGCATCACCAAAAAGCACCTTGACTCTGGGGCAGTGATCATCCCACCCCCCTCCCCAAGCAATTAATAAATTCTAACATAATATGCAGTTCTCTGCTTAGCTTAAAAGCTAGATTTGTGGACCCAGGCAGGGGTAATGATGTCATGATCGGTATTTTTAGAATTTTGTCAGACCGCCGGATAAGTGGCTCCTTAAGCTTCTTAAAGAAAAGAGAAAGATCTGAGCAGATGCTTCTCCTGGGTGAGGGCGATGTACACTTTTCTAAGATAGGAGTATGTGTGTCCACAGCAGCAGGCTGAAAGGCACCCCCTAAAACGTCGGGAGTGGATATTGGCAGCAAGCCTAGGTCCTGACCAGGTGGAGTAATACCTGGGAAGATGTTAGTAACTCCTCTGGGGCTCTTCATCGTAGATTTTTAAGAATAGACAAGAGAAATAAACTGGAAATATATGTGGGTAGAGAGAATTGGGGCAAAACTTATGCCAAGAGTTAATAGCTACCTTGTGTATCTAATAGAGGCCAAAATAGAATGATTCTCAAAGAGAATATATATTATATACTTATATATATATATATATATATATATGTCTGTGTGTGTGTGTGTGTGTATACACACTTTTTTTTTTGAGACAGAGTCTAGTGGCGTCATAGCTCACAGCAACCTCCAACTCTTGGGCTCAAGCAATCCTGCCTCAGTTTTTCTATTTTTGGTAGAGACAGGGTCTCACTTTTGCTCAGGCTAGTCTCCACCTCATGAACCCAGGCAATCCTCCTGCCTCAGCCTCCCAGAGTGCTAGGATGACAGGTGTGGCCCACCACGCCCACCTTTTATAAACTTTTTAAAAACACCTGCCTGACTTCTGTTTTTCTCAGCTTCTTCCACAGGGAAGGGCATTGGCCATCTGCTTTATTATAGAAAGCGGAGCCACCTCGGAGTACCATGTAGGAAGGGGTGCTGTGCCAGCCACCGTAGTGGCAGGAGCCTCTTCTTGTTCTCCCAGATGTGTCTTGGGAACCCAGGGGACAGAGGACTCAGCCAGCTCCCCCGCCCCGCCGCCGCCGTGCACTGGCCACGCCGGGACGGCCCTGACGTTCCCTGCACAGGTCTGGGCCGCTCCTTCGGGCGGGCGCTGCCCTTTGCCCCCGCTCCCGGCTACGCCGCTCAGCTGTTGCTCCTAGGCTCGGAGGCGCAGCCCTGCCAGCCTGCAGCGTGTGTTTGTCTTGTAATCCACAGACAAGAAGAAGGGAGGCAAATTCCAGCCTTTCAAGAAGTTGTTTGGCAAAAGGAAAAAGAAAGACACGTCGCTGTCCCTGGAGGAGTCAGAGGGGAAGAAGAGGTCCCCTCCCCCGAGTGTCAGCAATGGGACCTTCTCTTCGGATGAAGAGACGCTGGAGGACGATCTAAGGTAATCGCCAGGCTGGATTTTCACATCTCTGGGGGAGTCCCAGGGTGAGGGGGGGGATCCCAAAGGAGGGAGGAGCTGGTTTTGGTTTCGGCAGGCAGGAGCAGCATTACAGATGTGCTCCCTCTCCGGGGAGGTGGAGAAGTCACCGAGGAGAGGCAGCGAGCAGTCTGAGCTGGGCTCCTGGCCTGCAGTCTGAGCTGGGCTCCTGGCCTGCACAGCACTGGGCACGCGTGTGGCTGCAGCGGCAGCACCTCGCTGGCTCAGCTCACCAGGGTCCCTCAGGTTAAAAAAATCCGTGTTCCCGTGTGCTGTTGCTTCACCAGGAGAAAGGGTTTCACGCCGCTGTGGAGGACCCAGCTTGGGCCCAGGGGTCCCCTTCGCACCCCTCTGTGCGGCTGGAGCCCCTCAGTGTTGGAGCATTTGGCTCCAGGCTTCCCCCTCCTGACTCCTCTTCCTGCTCTTCCTCCCTTCCATCCCCTGTCCCAGCACACAGGCCCTAAGTCTGACCGCCCTGTTCTCACCTGAGCTCTGGGAATCCAAGTCAGAGTCAGGGATGGTTAAACTGATACTAGAATTCAGCTCTGCTGAGAAGCCTTTTCCGACACCCTGATCGGATTGATTCGCCTTTGCTTGTGTTCCCCTGGCACCCTGTGCCTGGTTCCAGCAAAGAACCTGTCACTTTCTATGGAAATTACCGATTTTCTTGTCTGTCTTTCTTGCTTGACTGTGAGTTCCCCGAAGTCAGGGACATCAGTTTTATTCAGCCTCTTGTTAGCTGCTCAAACGAAAAAAAAAAATGTGTCCTAGAATACCTGGTGCCATGTATGGTAAATTGAAGGAATAGAAGGGTATAATTATTATCTGCGACATTCTTACTGTGTGGGACAAAGGCAAAGACATCCTCTGTGCTGGGTGTTAGTAAATTCTAATAGACACTTTTGTGGTTCCCCTATTATAAAACCCTCAGACCCTCAGTGCACATAACCATGTTCACCAACAGCATTGTCAGTCCTAATACTGACCCTTCTTGGCAGGCCAGTATTTTCTACCCTGTAGGTTTAAGAAAAGTATTGAATTTGGCCAGGTGCAGTGACTCACACCTATAATCCTCCACTGTGGGAGGCCCAGGTTGGTGGACTGCTTGAGCTCAGGAGTTGAGACCAGCCTGAGCAAGAGCAAGACCCCGTCTCTACTAGAAATAGAAAAACTAGCCAGGCATTATGGTGGATGCCTGTAGTCCCAGCTACTCAGGAGGCTGAGGCAGGCGGATCACTTGAGCCCAAGAGTCTGAGGTTGCTGTGAGCTACACCCTACCCAGGGTGGTAGAGTGAGACTATGTCTCAAAGGAAAAAAAAAGCATCGAATTTAACTGAAAGGTGATCGCAACTAGCTCTAACCCAACTGTTGAAATGTCGGTACTGATGTACAGAGGGTTCCAAAGACATGGAATGTATACACATTTTGTTTGTTTGTTTATTTATTTATTTAATAAAAATTGAGACAGACTCTCACTTTGTTGCCCCCCAGAGTGCCGTGGCATCACAGCTAACACTAACGTCAAACTGAGGTTCAAGCGATTCTCTTGCCTCAGTCTCCGAAGTAGCTGGGACTACAGGTGCCCACCACAACTCCTGACTATTTTTTGTTGCAGTCGTCATGTTGTTTAGCTGGTCTGGGCCAGGTTCGACCCCGCCAGCCTCAGTGTATGTGGTTGGCGCCATAAGCATTGTGCTATGGGCACCAAGCCTGTATATACATTTTAAAGAAAAAAACTATTCTATCCATGCCTGTTGCCTGGTAGCGCTAGCACTTATTTCATTAATACCATCTTTTGAGCAAACATCATTTATTACACATTGCTCCCATAATTCAATTCCACTTAAAATGTCCACATATTTGGGCGGCACCTGTGGCTCAAAGGAGTAGGGTGCCGGCCCCATATGCCAGAGGTGGCAGGTTCAAACCCAGCCTTGGCCAAAAACTGCAAACAAACAAGCAAAAAAGTACATATATTTTCTGACACCCTCAGTGCACTTCAGTGTTGCGCAGTGTGAATCAGTTTTGATTTTATTTCAGTTTCCTAGGAACACATACTAGCATGTGACCAAGGTTCTGTTCTCCTTTGGAAGGACAGACCTATAAAGACACAACCCATCCTTTTTATAGTAGCTTATGGCTTTTTTCCAGTCTGATGTCTAATTGAGTCATATTGGACTCTTAGAGGAGCCTGGACTCTGGTGATTCTCTTCCATTTACCCTTGGGGGTTTTCCTCAAGGTTTTAGATTTTACAAAGCCTTGGAAAATTCCACTAGGATGCAGACAGCTCCGTTTCTAATAATGTCACCTGTTCTCAGTCTTGAGTCTTGTTTTTAAACTTACATTTATGACACCTGCACTTTAAGTACACACTTGTTTTTATAATAAACTCTTCTTTATAAATAAGGAAATTATAAGGATAAGCTCCGAACTAAGAATTTTTTTTAAAATGTCATTTTAAATACAATGTACTTTTAAAATCAAGATAGAGCTGGGGTAGGCATGGCCTCATACCTGTAATCCTAGGACTCTGGGAAGCCAAGGCAGGCGGATTGCTTGAGCTCAGGAGTTTGAGACAAGCCTGAGCAAGAATAAGATCTTGTCTCTACTGAAAATAGAAAAACTAGCCCCCTGTTGTGGCGCCTGTAGGCCCAGGTATTTGGGAGGCTAAGACAAGAGGATAGCTTGAGCCCAAGAGTTTTTTTTTTTTTTTAAGAGACAGTTTCACTTTATCACCCTCAGTAGAATGCTGTGGCAAGAGCCCAAGAGTTTGAGGTTGCTGTGAGCTATGATGACACCACCACACTCTACCCAGGGCAACAGAGTAAGACTCTTATCTCCAAAAAAAAAAAAAAAAAGAAGAAGAAGAAGAAAGACAGAGCTGGATGTGGTGGTGGGTGCCTATAGTCCCAGCCAGTCAGGAGGCTGAAGCGGGAGGATCACTTTAGCCCAGAAGTTCGAGGCTGTCATACACTGTGATTCAGCCTGTGAAGAGCCACAGGCAAAAAGGAAAGATAAAAACACAAGACAGTAGGAATAATTTAAAAACATATATCCTCTTTTTCTGGGGAATTGACAATTACAAAGTAATTTCACCCACAAAGTAAATATTTACATGTGTTGCTTATAGTGTAGCTGAACGTGTGGTTACTCACCCTGTTTACAGATGGAGAAAATGAAAAGTGTTATTCCCAACAAATCCTAGTTGCAATTCACTTTTCCGTTAATAGACATGTTACTTTACATGGTGTCATGATTCCAAAGCATTTTTGGGCATTTTATTCACTGTCTCCAAAATGAATAGTTATCACTAAAACTCAAAATTCCATTAACATGATCTTGGCTAGAAGTTCCAAGGAAGCAGGTTTCATCCCAATGTGAGGGGAAATTCCCTAATAATTAAAAATGGGAGACTGGCCGTGTGTCTGCAGGGCCACTGAAGTGGGATTTCTGCACTGGGTGAGAACTTTAGCTTTAAAGGGGCTACACTTCAATATGCTGTCAAACAATCTGTAATTCTAGGAATATCTGCATGGCCAAGAATAGCTCCTTATTGATCTGGTCCGGTGCCTGAAATTTTCCATTTCCTTTGAGCTTTTAAAGCATTCTGTTCTTTCTCTATAGAAGCCTTTATCTCTCCTAGGCTGCTGCTTTTAAATCATACATTCTGTGGGAAAGTAAAGCTGAAAGATGATCAATTTTTAACAATCGAATGTGACTTTTTTCTTTCTTTCTTTTTTTTTTGTGGTTTTGGGCCGGGGCTGGGTTTGAACCTGCCACCTCCGGCATATGGGACCGGTGCCTTACTTCTTTGAGCCACAGGTGCTGCCTGTGACTTCTTTTCTTAATTAAACATGACAGGGTATCCCAAAGGCCATCATACATAGGAAAAAATAACAAACTTGTATGCTATTTTATATTTTTTATGTTTATATATTTTAACACATAGACAAATACTTTATAAATATTTTATACAATTTTGTAATTGATATTTTATAAATAAAGGTACATTTAGCTACTATTTCCCATTTTTCCTATGCACAGTAACAACTAAGTTCTTAAAACCAGGCAAAAACATCGCAAGAAAAGAACTCCACAGACCAATATCCCTTATGACTATAGACACATAAATCTTCAACAAAACTAACAAACTGAATCCAGCAATATATAAAAAGGATTATATGCCCTGACCAAGTGGAATCTATCCCAGGAGTGCAAGATTGGTTTAACATACAAAAATAAATGGGTATACAAGGCCATAGAATATTGGTATAATCTGTCCACAGAATGAAGGACAAACCACATGATTATCTCAACAGATGCAGAAAAACCATTTGACAAGATCCAACACCTGTTCATTTAAAAAGAAAAACTAGTCAGAGCTAGGAATAGTAGGAAACTCCTTCACCTTGATAAGGGGCCTCGGAAAAATCTACAGCCAATGTTATGGTTGATGGTGAAAGAATGAGAGTTATTCCCTTTAAGGTCAGGAAGGAAGCCAGGATGTCCTCTCTCGTCCCTTCCATTCAGCACTTTATTGTATAGGCACTGGCATTACATGTTGCTAACGCATTGTAGGTTAAATCCGGGACAATTAGAAAAGAAAAAAATAAGAGGCATTAAGCTTGGAAAGGAAGAAGTAAAACTCTATAGTTGCCATGATGTGATATTGAAAGTCCTAATGAACATACCCAGACACATAAATAAACAAGGTTGAGGGCAGTGCCTGTGGCTCAGTGGGTGGGCCACTGGCTCCATATAACGAGGGTGGCCCTGGCCAAACTGCAACAAAAAATTAGCCAGGCATTGTGGTGGACACCTGTAGTCCCAGCTACTTGGGAGGCTGAGGCAAGAGAATTGCCTAAGCCCAGGAGTTGGAGGTTGCTGTGAGCTGTGACGCCACGGCACTCTACTGAGGGCAATAAAGTAAGACTCTGTCTCTACAAAAAAAAATAAAATAAAATAAAAATAAACAAGCTTGAGCAAGTTTGCAGGATAAAAAAATTGAACTTCAGGGGAGTTTTTAAGACGGATCTTGCTCTGTTTCCCAGGCTATAGTACATTGGCATCATCTTAGCTCACTACAACCTCAAATTCCTGGGCTCATGAAGTCCTCCTGCGGAGCCTCAGCCTCCTGACTAGCTAAGAATACAGGCATGCACCATCATGCCTGGCTAATTTTTAAAAATTTTTTTGTAGAGATAGGGGTCTCAATGTGTTGATCAGGCTGGTTGTGAAATCCTGGTCTCAAACAATCCTTCCACCTTGGTTTCCCAAAGTGCGAGGGTTATAGATATGAGCCACCATGCCTGGCTGAGATTAAAGTCTTTGTTATTCCAAATGTATTTCTGTACACTAGCAATGAAGGATCTGAAAATGAATTCAAGAGGACAGTTCCGTTTATAGTAGCACCAAAAACAACAAAATACTTAGGAATAAATTTAACCAAAGAAATACAAAACTTGTATGCTAAACATGACAAACTATCATTGAAAGAAATTACAGATCTAAACAGTTGGAAAGACATCCCACATTAGAAAACATCATTTTTTTTTGTTTGTTTTTTCTTTTTTTGAGACAAAGCCTCAAGCTGTCGCCCTGGCTAGAGTGACTTGACATCATAGCCCAAAGCAATCTCCAACTCCTGGGCTTAAGCAATTCTCTTGCCTCAGCCTCCCAAGTAGCTGGGACTACAGGCGCCTGTCATAGCACCCAGCTATTTTTTGGTTGTAGTTGTCATTGTTGTTTGGCAGGCCTGGGCTAGATCCAAATCCTCCAGCTCTGGTGTATATGGCTAGCGTCTTAGCTGCTTGAGCTACAGGTGCCAAGCCAGAAAACATAATATTATTAAGATGGCAATACTTTTCTTTATTGTCTTTTTTTTTTTTTTTTGAGACCAAGCCTCAAGCTATCCCCCTGGGTAGAGTGCCATGGCATCACAGCTCATAGCAACCTCCAACTCCTGGGCTCAAGCGAGTCTCCTGCCTCTGCCTCCCAAGTAGCTGGGACCACAGGCGCCTGCCACAAAGCCTGGCCATTTTTTTTTTTTTTGGTTGCAGCCATCATTGTTTTTTGGCGGACCCCGGCTGGGGATTCGAACCTGCCACCTTAGGTGTACGTGGCTGGCACTTTAGCGGATTGAGCCATAGGTGCTGAGCCAAAATGGCAATACTTTTC
>CAUYQV010073070.1:0-17614 GCA_963574575.1 Galagoides demidoff
ATCCTTATCCTTGCTCACTTTTATTGGTTTAAAGCCTATTGTATCTGCAAATAAAATCGCAACACCTGTTTTTTTCTGCTTTCCATTAGCCTAGAATATAGATGACCATTCCTTCACCCTTAGTCTATGCTTATCTTCCAAAGTAAGGTGAGATTATTGTATGAAACAGATATCTGGCCTGAGTTTTTGTATCCAGTCAACCAGCCTGTGCCTCTTTAGAGGACAATTTAAGCCATTCACATTGATTGAGAATATTGATAAGCCTGGTATAATATTAGGTATCGAGTTTTTTGAAAGTCCAGTGGGCATTTTTAATCCTTTTGTAATTGTGGAGATTGGAATTTGATCAAATTTTTCTGGGTGGGTTTCTTTATGTGGTGGATTATTGCCCTGATCATTATGAAGGATAGGTCTAAGAATGTCCTGGAGGGCTGGTTTAGTTATGACAAATTTTTTCAACATGTGAATGTTGTTAAAGTATTTACTTTCTCCATCATAAATGAAACTCAGTTTAGCTGGATACATGATTCTGGGTTGAAAGTTATTATTATTATTATTTTTGAGGAGATCGAAGGTCAATGACCACCCTCTTCTGGTCTGAAAGGTTTTAGCAGAGAGGTCTACAGTCATTCTAATATTCTTCCCCTTGTAAGTTAAGGTTTTCTTGCATCTAGCTGCTTTCAGAATTTTTTCTTTCACGTTAACTTTAGTGAAGTTGATTATAATGTGCCTGTGGGATGTCTTGTTTGGGTTAGTCATGTTGGGGTTCTGAAGCTGTCTGCTATCTGAATTTCAGGATCTCTTGGCATGTCTGGAAAATTCTCTTTCATAATTTTATGCAGAAGAGCCTCTGTGTTTTGTGAGGCAACTTCGTTGCCTTCAGGGATTCCTATGAGGTGAATATTAGTTTTTTTTGAATTATCCCAGAGCTCCTTGAGTGAGTGATTCACTTTTGCTCTCCATTTGCCTTGATCTTTGGATACTTGGGCACGTTTAAAGTCTTTGTCTTCAGTGTCAGATACTTCTGCCTGGTCCATTCTCTGAATGAGGGCTTCAACCGTACTTTTCAAATCTTTGAGGGCTGCAACCTCTTGCTTCAATGTCATCTTTGATCATTTGATCTTTGAAATCACTGAATTCTTGAGATAGCTTTTGAATAATTTGAAATTCTAGTTCTCTCCTCTCCTCCATTCTGTTGATCTTATTTGCTATCCAGATTCTGAACTCAATTTCTAACATCTCAGACATCTGTTTGTGGAGGGATCTTCAATTGCATTTGCCCTGTCCTTCCTTGGTGAGGGGTTGATCTGCTCTGATTGTTCTGGTTACCAGAGTTCTTCCACTGATTCTGCCCCATGCTGAATTTGCACCTTTCCAAGACCGTACCTAAAACTGTTCTGCTGATGGCTTCTCCTGTTTGTCTCCTGGGTGCACCCATCAAGCCCCAGGGAAGCAGAGCTGGTGGTCCAGGGAGCAGCTGGTGGGCAGGGCTCAACCCTGGGTGTTTATCATCAAGCCCTCAGGAATCAGGGATGGAGGTCAAGTGAGCAGCCAACTGGCAGGGCTCAGTCCTGGGCACTCGCCGGTAGTTATCTCCCAGAAAGTGGGGATGGTGGCCAAGGAGACAGCCGGGTGCAGAATGCACTGGCTGGCAAGATCATTCCATGCAGAGAAAGTATGGTTCAAGCAGTTCTCCCTGAGTAGGACTGTGGAAGGGGCTTGGTCCCACAAGGTTGTGGGGTTGCTGCTCTTGTGTCTCCTCTCACTGTCTCTGCTTGTAAGGGGGGAGAGGGTGGACTGGAAACTGAAAATAGCAGTGCACTCACCAGTTCTACTTTTCTGCCAGGGAGAGGGTGGTCAGAGTCTCAGTAGGGTCCCTCCAGGGAGGATACCCCTCTATGGGTAACTCTAACTCATGGAGTGTGATAATAGGTCCTCAGTTTATCAATCACCTGTAGGAGACTCAAAGGAGCTGTTGAAGAGTAAACAAAGAAAAAACACAACTTTCTTGGGGGAAAAGTGGATACTTTTCCTTTGGGGTGTATTATGCACCTGTAGATTGCCTTCTAGGAGTCACAGCTTAGACTCCTGCCGGTATCACTCTTCTCTCTAGGCTGGGCTCCCAGTCCTCAACTTTGTTGGGATTTTTCTGGACTTTATCCTTTCTTCTGGGCAGGAGCTTCCTTTGGAAGCTTGTACCTGTCAGCCATCTTGCCCCTCCCTCCTGTATATCATTCTATATCTTTTGGCCAGTCTATTAGTCTTATGAACAGATCAGTTTATTTATGACGTATTCTATGAGCTGGTTTTGCAGAAAGTGCTAGAATGTAATACAAGTGTATCATACTTTTAATTTTTGAATCATAGTTTTCTCTCTTTAATTTCCAATTTTATTAAAAACAAACCATAGTAGGATTCATTTATTTGTCAAAATAACCTGTACTCTCAGTATACTTAACTGGATTATTTGCATAATGTTCAGTAAGAATAATTGTTAGCTATATAAGATTTTCTTTCTTTTAAAATTGGCTTTGCTGGAACTTTTTAATAAAGAAATCAAGGTATGTGGGCTACTCTTATTGGAGTTAGATGGTATTTTAAAGTGGTTTTGATTTGCATTTCTCTGATAATTAAAGAAGATGAGCATTTTTCATGTGTCTGTATACCATGTGCCTCTCTTCTTTGGAGAAGCTTCTGTTCAGGTCTCTTGCCCATAGTAAAGTGAGATCACTTGTTCTTTTCTTGTTAATAAGATTGAGTTCTCTGTGGATTCAGGTTATCAGACCTTTGTCAGAAATATAACCTGCAAATATCCTCTCCCATTCTGAGGGCAGTCCACTTGCTTTACTTACTGTGTTCTTGGCAGTGCAGATGCTTTTTAACTTGATAAGATCCCATGTATTTTTGGTATTGCTTCAATTGCCCTGTGTGTCTTTCTCATAAAGTTTTCTCCCAGCTCAACTTATTCAAGTGCTTCTCCTGCATTCTTTCCAGGGATCTTTATGGTTTCCTGTCTTAGGTTTAAGTCTTTTATCCAGTGAGAGTCATCCTGCAATTCCTCTAATAGGAGTATATCCAAAAGACCAAGCATCACTTTGCAAAAAAGATATTTGCACCATATTATTCATTGCAACTCAATTTGTAATACCCAAGTCATGGAAGAAGCCCAAGTGCTCATCGACCCATGAATGGATTAATAAATTGTGGTATATGTATACCATGGAATACTATGCAGCTTTAAAAAAGATGAAGCCTTTACCTCCTTTATGTTTATGTGGGATCTGGAACATATTCTACTGAGTAAAATTTCTCAAGAATGGAGGAAAAAGTATCCAATGTACTCAGTACTTCTATGAAACCTACTTATATTTACTCACAGTTTCTTATGAAAGATAAAATACAACTATATCCCAGGATGAAGAAGAGAAATGAAGTGGGAAAGGAGGGGAGAGGGTGGTTTGACAGAGGGAGGGTAAAAGGCAGGACCACACCTATGGAACATATCGCAAGGGTACAAATCAAATATGTCAAGTGAAGAATATAGACGTTTTGGCACAATAATGAAGTAAATTAGGTGAAATCTATGTTGATTGGGTTAAAGTAACCACGTCAGATCATATTAAAAAAATCAGCACATTGTACCCCACATATGCATGAATGTATTCATGGTAAATATGTATTTTTTATTAAATCATAGCTGTGTACATTAATACTGTCATGGGGTACAGTGTGCTGTTTTTATATACAATTTGAAATATTTTCATCAAACTGGTTAACAATAGCCTTCATGTCATTTACTTAGTTATTGTGTTAAAACATTTATATTCTACATTTAGAAAGATTCGCATGTACCCTTATAAGATGCACCATAGGCATGATCCCACCAATCACCCTCCATTCACCCCCCCTCCCGTCTCCCTTCTCTGTCCCCTTTCCCCATATATTGGGCAAAAATTGGGTTATAGTTTTCCTATGAAAGCTATAAATAAGTTTCATAGTAGGGCTGAGTACATTGGATACTTTTTCTTCCATTCTTGAGATACTTTGTTAAGAAGAAAATGTTCCAGCTCCATCCATGTAAACATGAATGAGATAAAGTCTCAATCTTTCTTTAGGGCTGCATAATATTCCATGGTCTACATATACCACAATTTATTGATTCATTCATGGGTCAATGGGCACTTGGGCTTCTTCCATAACCTGGCAAATATGAATTGGGCTATAATAATATATGTGTATTTGACTTAATTAAAAAAAAAGATTCTCGAGTTAGATTTGAAAGCCTCTAAATTCAAGGCAAGGATTCATCTGTGCCATTAAATACACATATCTACTGGATAAAATCATCTTTTCTCAAGATCTCAAAGAACGTTTTAGTTCTTGCATCTTTCAGAAAGTGAAATTTATTGATGAGGTATGTGGCCAGTTTTTCCAACAGGTTTTCTATTGGCCTTATAAAGTCAACTGTAATTCTTTAATGCAGTTTGGAGACCTCTGAAATCATGCCATTCCATTAAAAGCCTTGGAAAAATAAGCAGTGTTTCTCATTGTGCCCTATAAAAGAAAACAAATTCTTAAATTCTTATTGAACTTATTCAAATGACTATATTACCATAAATTAAGAATACTCATAGATAGTTTTCAAATTCTGGAGAAATCAAGTAGAAAAATAAATGTTTCAAATTTTGTTCACAAGTATATACATTGATGCAGATGGCAAATAGCTCAAGAGATGGAAGTGGATTTTCTTGACTTCTGGAAAACAGACCACAGAAAGAATCAGCAATATTTCAAACAAAAAGTCATAAAAATTACTTCAATCTCACATAATTAATTTATCTTCTGTTTAAGGTTAAATTAGCATTACTCATGTACATGTCAGCTTTCTAATTAAAGACCTGGAGGTTTCCTTTTAGTCTGATGGTATATAATCTCCAAAGCTATCACAAATTTGTACTTGAAAGAATCTGTCATATTTTCATAACTTGAAAGACAAACTTTGGACTTAGCCATTTTTAAAAAATATTTATAAGATCAAATTGCAGGTCTATTTTTAGTTCTCTAAGTGATTGCCAAACATCTTTCCAAAAGGAACGTATTAGTTTGCTTTCCCACCAGCAGTGTAGAAGTGTTCCTTTTTCTCCACATCCATGCCAACATCTCTGGTTTGGGGATTTTGTGATATGGGCTAATTTTGCTAGAGTTAGATGATATCTCAAAGTAGTTTTGATTTGCATTTCTCTGATGATTAAGGATTGTGAGCATTTTTCATATGTCTGTAGGCTGTGTGCCTGTCTTCTTCAGAGATGTTTCTCTTCAGGTCCCTTGCCCACCCTGAGATGGGATCACTTGTTATTTTCTTGCTAATATGCCTGAGTTCTCTGTGGATTCTGGTTATTACACCTTTGTTGGAGACATAACCTGCAAATATCTTCTCCCATTCTGAGAGCTGTCTGCTTGCTTTCCTTACTGCATTCTTTGCTATGCAGAAGCTTTTTAGGTTAATGAGGTCCCAGTAGTGTATTTTTGATGTTGCTTCAATTGCCCGGGGGGGGGGTGGTCCTCCTCATAAAATATTCACCCAGGCTGATTTCTTCAAGAGTTTTCCCTGATCTTTCTTCTAGTATTTTTATAGTTTCATGTCTTAAGTTTAAATTTTTAATCCAGTGAGAGTCTATCTTAGTTAATGATGAAAGTTGTGGGTCCAGTTTCAGTTTTCTACAGCTTGCCAGCCAATTCACCCAGTACCATTTATTAAATAGAGAATCTTTTCCCCACTCAATGTTTTTAATTGGCTTGTCAAAATCACATAATGGCAAGTAGCCAGGTTCACCTCTAGGTTCTCTATTCTGTTTCATACATCTGCCTATCAGTTTTTGTGCCAGTACCATACTGCTTTAATCTCTATCAATTTGTAGTATAGTCTGAGTTCTGGTAGCATGATTCCTCTTGCTTTGTTTTTATTTCTGAGTGATGTCTTGGCTATTTGAGGTTATTTGATCCTACAATTCCTCTACTAGGTATTTATCTAGAAGACCAAAAATCACATTATAACAAATATATTTGTACCAGAATGTTTATTGCAGCCCAATTCATAATTGCTAAATCATGGAAGAAGCCCAAGTTCCAATTGACCCATGAATGGATCAATAAATGGTGGTATATGTACACCATGGAATACTATGCAGCCTTAAAGAATGATGGAAACTTTACCTCTTTCATGTTTACATGGATGAACTGGAACATATTCTTCAAAGAAAAGCAAAATATTTCAAAAATGGAAGAAAAAGTATCCAATGTACTCAGTTGTACTATGAAACTAATTTATAGCTTTCATAGGAAAGCTATAACCCAATTGTAGCCCAAGAATATGGGGAAAGGGAAAGGAAGGGGAGGGGAGGGAGGAGAATGGGTGGAGGGAGGGTGATTGGTAGGATCATCCCTGTGGTTCATCTCATAAGGGTACATGTGAAACTTACTAAATGTAGAATATAAATGTCTTAACAGAACAACTAAGAAAATGCCATGAAAGCTATGTTAACCAGTTTGATGAAAAAATTTCAAATTGTAAATAAGACCAGCACATTGTACCCCATGACTGTATTAATTTACACAGTGATAATTTAATAAAAGAAAGAGTCAAAATAAAATATTAATTCCCTATGGAAGATAAAAATCTTAGATTAGCCACAGTTAAAAAGACAATTGGGAAACAAAATTGGTTATTTTTTTGTAGCATATATCAATTTCACATAATAACAGTAATTATTACTGATAAAATACAGTAAGACATATTGATATTTTATAATATTGGAACATGTCTTAACAACATGTATATATGAACATAATCCAAGACAAACTAAACACCATTTTATATTTGACAATGTTTCTTGTACAGTTTTTTTTTTGGGGGGGGGAGGGTTTCACTATTTATTTATGGCATACATTCCACATCCCTGATTCTCTCCAGTCAGAAAGTCTTTGAAATGATGCCATCAGCCTTGGTCAATGGAAGAATGGAATCATTTGATTCACCCATCCTGAGAATGGCCCCTCAGATAGCATACGTTTTAAACTGGCCATTAAATCTACCGGTAACCTTCTCAATCTCAGCCACATTCATCTGGATGGATGCATGGTCCTCAGTACTGATGATGTGGTTGCTGGTGGAGCATTTCCGCAGCACGTATGGGTCCACAAACTCTCCGGCATTGTTCTGCATGTCAAGGCTGGACCTGCTGCCATCGGGACACGTGAAGGCAGAGAAAGGAAGTCTCTTGTACAGTTTTAACACACCAAACAATCCTACTAGTCTGTCCTAGACTTTCAATAGTCCTACCATTTAAAAGCTAATTTGAGGTCAAAAAGATCAAATTTAGAATTTTGATTTTTGAAGATTTGTCAAATATCAGAATCTTAGAACATTTATTCAAGTTGGATTTAAAGTCAAAAGGTTTGAGAGGCAATATAGGAGGTCATGTGAGTCTAAACCTTAAACATTTTAAAGTTTAGTTTTCTCTAGTTAGCTAAAATGCTAATAAAGACAACACAGGGATTATCTTGATAAGGCATAAATTTTTTTCTTCTTTCACGTCAAGTACTGAAAAATAAAAAAAAAAACTAGTGAGAATTTTTTTTATTACAGAAAAGCAGATCATGTAATTTCATCAAGAGTAGATTAATATTTTAAGAAACAAAGAAAAATATTTCAAGAAAACCTTAGTCGTTTTAACCAAATTTCATAAATTATAGCCAACTGGATGAAATGTAAATTCCCTCTCATTCCTCTTATATTCAACCTGCACAGACAATCTACACATATGTTTAAAAAATAAAACAAAATATATAAAAAAAAAACCTTCTCTTTTGTCCTCACTTTCACTTTTCTTAAATGACCCAGTATTCTATTCCAGGACAAAAGTTTACCACACAAGATCCTTTTTTATACAATAGTATATTTATTTCTGTTTAATCTTTCTCACCAAAAACATTTTCCATAAAATAATATCATAGTTTACTATGACTTTTACTAAAGTCAGTCATTCACTTAATTAAACTGGTAATTAGAAGATATTAAAAGGCAAAAATCTTATTCTTGAACAGATGGAAGAGTCAGTTTTCCAAACAATCATTAAATACTCAAAATATATCTTACAAATTACTCAGACATTTTATGATTATTTTCATAACTTAACATAGCATAATTGAAGTTTTAAGTTATTGAATAATTTTGAAACTACAACATAGGTACCATTTTTGATGTCTTTCCTCATCCTCCAAGTCTCACATGCTCACCTGGTAATAAAAATGGCTGCAAAAGACTGGGACTAGTTGTGTCCTTAATTAATTACCAGATGCAAATCTAGAAAACAGGATAACTGGAAGTATTCAGTTAGCTAGCTGGAATATCCAGGAGGCAAAGCTGGAGCAGGGAAGAATGAGCCAGGTGGGCTACATTGTGCTTTGTAACTGCTAGCTTACGCACTAAAAGCATGTTGGTAGGCCCCTCCATAGCCACGTATATAGACCTCAGAATTCAGGGGTGCAAAATTAAGAACATGAACTCACAGTAAAATCCATCAAAGTTTAGAAATATTACAGAAGTGGCAGTTTTATAATCTTTAAACATCTGAACTTTTTTTTTTTTTTTTTTAGACATAGAGTTTCACTTTATTGCCTTTGGTCGAGTGCCATGGCATCACACAGCTCACAGCAACCTCCAACTCCTGGGCTTAGATGATTCCCTTGCCTCAGCCTCCCAAGTAACTGGGACTACCAGAGCCTGCCACAACACCCAGCTAAACATCTGAACTTTAAGAACAGTTTAAAATTAGTTTTTCTTTTCTGTTGAGACAGAGTCTCACTTGATTACCCTCAGTAGAGTGCCATGGCATCTTAGCTCACAGCAACCTCAAAATTTTGGGCTTTAGCAATTCTCTTGCCTTACCCTCCCAAGTTACAGTGACTACAGGTGCCTCCCACAACACCCATCTTTTTTTTTTTTTTTAAGAGACTTGGTCTCCCTCTTGCTCAGGCTGGTCATGAACCTGTAAGCTCAGGCAATCCACCTGCCTCAGCCTTCCAGGGTGCTAGGATTATAGGCATGAGCCACTGCACCTGGCCCAAATATAGTCAAAATGCCTATATGCCTCTAGCCATAAAAGCTGTTTGAGAGAGAGCAGTGAAAAGACTTTGTGCAGGCATACGTGTAAGACTCTGAGGCAGAATCCCATGTGGCCAGGTTGGTTGTGAGCCTAACATGACCAAGGCTTTGGCTAGAATAGCATTGCTTAGTTAAGGAATTAAGGCCAATAAAAAAGCCCTTTGGAAAAATGGCCAGATACCCATTAGTAATCTTTCCTGATCTGTGGTACATAATGAAGATCACTTGCTGATGGATCTGGGGATGGAAATGTGCTCAGGGACCTCAAGATAAGAGGTGCTTACCCAAAGCATACAGGTATCTAATGCCACAGATGAAACTTGGTCTCCTGAAAGGCTTTTGAGAAGTCCAGCCTAAAAATTCCTTACAAAAGGTTCCAGCAAAAAAAGGCCAACACGGGAGCAGAGGTTTGCACACAAATTCCTGTATGCCCAAGAAGTTTCATTATGCCTTGTTTAAAGATCCAAAGTAACAGCCTCCAAATGGCAAGGCCAGTAAGGGCAGGTATTCAATCTACCTTGTTCCTCCATAGCCTCCGGCACCATCAGATAAGAACAAAGAAATAATGGCTAACACCATGTTCTCCATTAAGTTGTGTTAAATTGGGTTATGTTGAAAGAGTTATGTGAAAAGGTGTATATTGAGTGGACTATCGGAAGCTAATCATGAGGTAGTCACATGATGTTTAAATGGATCAATGAGGTCATTGCTATATTGTGCACATGTACAAAATTCCCTATATAAACCAACCACAAATAAAGAAGCTCACCATTTTGCCTGATTGAGCAGATGGTCACTTTTATTTAAAAGACAATTTCAATAAGTGTGCTTATTCTCTGCGACATAGTTTTTCCATGAGACCCATATGGCAAAACCCAAACAATTTTATATGTCAAATATTACGAA
This sequence comes from Galagoides demidoff, assembly GCA_963574575.1. Lineage (NCBI taxonomy): Eukaryota > Metazoa > Chordata > Mammalia > Primates > Galagidae > Galagoides > Galagoides demidoff. The sequence continues at coordinate 10,070 of CAUYQV010073070.1, forward strand.
AGTCATATGAATGAAAAGGTATTTGAGATATTTTGTCTTTTTCTGATAACATACTTGATAGAAATGCTAACATTTAAAAAAAGCCAATTGGAACTCTTTTACATATTTTTGTAGTGAAATATCACAGGTACATGACATACATAAAACTCAAATAGGCATACAGACAGAAAAAGAATTTACATTTGTTGGCTTTTAAGCACATATATGTATTTTTCAGACTACTTTTTTTTAAATTACCTAACTTATTTATCTTGGCAGTTTATTTAGGTTTTAGTTACCATTTAAAGTTATTTTTCCTTTAGCAATTTTTTTACCCTGTGATGGAAGGTACATTAAAGCAGATTCGATATTATGACCAGATCAAGAGAGTATGGCTGCCTGTCATTCTTAGCCAATATTCAGAGATGAGATTTAGGCCCAAACAAGCTTCATTTGTCAGAACAGCAATTCTGGAGAATAACAAGAGTAGCTTCTCAATTTTCTTCTGCCTTAGTTATAATTCTAATAAATTTTATAATGAAATACAAGGAAGTCAACCTAGAAAATTTTAAATTTATCAGATAAGAAGTAACAGCAAAGTAGTCTCCATTTATTTTAAAGGTTGTAATTTTAGTGTGGAGGGTGAGAACCATTTTTTCTATGGGATTGTTTAGGTCTAGGAATTGCAAGTTGACAGAGCAGTATGAAAGTTTATCGTCTATAATAAGAGACAGTCATATTTTATGAAGTTATTCTCACAAATGTTGACATTGATCATGTGTTCAAAACACATTGGCATCACTTTTGGAACTGTTAGCAGTCACCTACAATTTAAAAAGGATTTACACAGAGAACCATAAATAAGACATTAATGATTTGGCACTTACATAGTATAGTTTTCAATGCTAACATGACAAATCAGACAATAAATACAAAGTCTCTGTTGGGATAGTTATCTGCCTAATACATTCTAGTCAATCTTAAATAAGGACTTTTTTATTAAGTCATTTGTACATAGATCATAAATACATTTATTCCATTATGGGATTCAATGTGTTGATTATTTGTACAAATTGGAATGCTTACATCCTACTAATTAACCTAGCCTTCACCTCATTTACCCAATTACAGCATTAAGACATTTGTGTTCTATACCTAATAGATCCAACTTGTACTTGCAATATGCTTCACAGATGTGGTCCCCCAAGTAACATTCCCTCTATAGACACCCCACTTCCCCTCTTCTTCCCTTTCCCTCCTTCATCCTAGGTTATAGTTGTGTTTATTTTTCATATGTAAGTGTGAGTGATTATAAATTAGTTTCACAGTATTACTGGGTACATTGGATATTTTTCTTTCCATTCCTGAGATACTTTACTAAGAAGAATATTTTCCAGCTCCATCCATGTAAACTTAAAAGAGATAAAGTCTCCATTTTTTTAAAGCTGCATAGTATTCCATAGTATACATATGCCACAATTTATTAATCCATTCATGGGTTGATGGGCACTTGGGCTTCTTCTATGACTTAGCAATTATGAACTGAGCGACAATGAACAATCTGGTGCAAATATCTTTATTTCTCAATGATTTTTGGTCCTTTGGACATACACCTAGAAGAGGAATTGCAAGATCAAATGGTGTACATTTAGATCCCTGAGTGTTCTCCAAACTTCCTTCCAAAGGAATGTACTTGCTTGCATTCCCACCAGCCATGCAGAAGTGTTACCTTTTCTCCACATCCATGCCAACATCTGTAGTTTTGGGATTTCTTGATTTGGGCTACTCTTACTGGAGTTAGATGGTATCTCAGAGTAGTTTGGGTTTGCATTTCTCTGATGATTAATGATGATGAGCATTTTTTTATGTGTCTGTAGACCATGCTCCTGTCTTCTTCAGAAAATCTTCTGTTCATTTCTCATGCCACAATGAAATGGGATCACTTATTTTTTTTCTTATTAATAAGTTTGAGTTCTCTGTGGATTCTGGTTATTAGACCTTTGTCCAAAATATCACTTGCAAAAATATTCTCCCATTCTGAGGGCTGTCTATTTGATTTACTTAGTGTGTTCTTGGCAATGCAGAAACTTTTAAATTTGATCAGATCCCAGTAATGTATTTTTGATATTGCTTCAATTGCCTAGGGTGTCCTCCTAATAAAGTATTATCCCAGGCCAATTTTTTCAAGTGTTTCCCCTGCACTCTCTCTAAGAACTTTTATAGTTTCACGTCTTAAGTTTAATTTCTTTAACCAGTGAGAGTCAATTTTTGTTGGAGGAGATAGGTTTGGGTTCAGTTTCAGTCTTCTACAGGTTGCCAGCCAATTCACCTAGCACCATTTGTTGAATAGGGCATCTTTGCCCCAATTTATATTTTGAATAGGCTTATCAAATATTACATGATGATAAGTGTCTGGGTTCACAACATGATCTTCAATTCTGTTTCATACATCTACCTCTCTATTTTTGTGCCAGTTTTGATCACTATCAATTTATAGTATATTCTGAATTCTGGAAGCATGATTCCTCATGATTTGTTTTTCTTTTTATTTATTTATTATTATTATTAAATGATAACTATGTACATTAATGCAGTTCTGGGGTACAGTGTGGTGACTTCATATACAATTTGAAATATTTTCATCAAACTGGTTAACATAGCCTTCATGTCATTTTCTTAGTTATTGTGTTAAGACAATCATATTATACTCTTAGAAAGATTCACTTGTACCCTTGTAAGATAAACCATAGAAGTGATCCCTCCAATCACTCTCCCTCCACCTATTCCCTCCACTCTAATCCCTCCCACCTCCCCATATAGTTAGGCTGTTATTAGGTTATAGATTTCATATGAAAGCTATAAATTAATTTCATAATAGGGCTGTGTACATTGGATAGTTTTTCTTCCATTACTGTGACACTTTGCTAAGAAGAACACTTTACAGCTCCATCCATGTGAACATGAAGGATGTATAGTCTCCATATTTCTTTATGGCTGCATAGTATTCCATGGTGTAATATACCACAGTTTGTTGATCCATTCGTGGATTGATGGGCACTTGAGCTTCTTCCATGACCTGGAAATCATGAATTGGGCTGCAATAAACATTCTAATACAAATATCTTTGTTGTAATGTGATTTTTGGCCTGCTTGGTATATACCTAATAAAGGAACTGCAGGATCAAATGGCAGGTCTATTTTTAGTTCTCTAAGTGTTCTCCAGACGTCTTTCCAAAAGAAACTTATTAGTTTGCATTCCTACCAACAGTGTAGAAGTGTTCCCTTTTCTCCAAATCCACGCCAGCGTCTCTGGTTTTGGGATTTTGTGATATGGGTTAATCTTACTGGAGTTAGGTGATATCTCTAAGTAGTTTTGACTTGCATTTCTCTGATGATTATTGGTTAAGAAAAATGTAATGCCCTGGCATATTTCAAAATGCCTACTTTCTCCCCTGCCCCTTGAAGCATGAGAGGATGAGAGGATTTTTCTCTGATCTTCTCTTTGAGAACCTGGTAGAACTCCAGAGGTAGAACTCACAAATGTGGAGCATATCTTCTAAGACTAACACCTTGGAGTTTTTAACTCTCAAACGTGTCTGTGCTGAGCCACCAGCAACCCGCCAGTTACAGTCCAGGTTTTCCCATTCTGGAATGGCTCTCTCCCAGAAGGTTCTGCTCATGAGTTTCTGCTCTGGCAAGTTATGATTCTGCCTTTACATTTCTGGGTGTAGCAGTTTGCCTCAATTCCCTGATGGGCCCAAGAAAAGTTGTTGATCTACAGTTTGTTCAGCTTTGTTCTTGTTTGGATGGGGGACACGAGTTTCAAGCTCTTCACCAGAAGATATGGCACTGGAGGATACATTTCTTTTTACAATTTTTTTTATTAAGGACATTTCCAAACATACATAGGAGCAGAAAGAATTGTATAATGAACTCCTATATACTGATCAGCTTCAACTTTTACAAACATTCTGTGATTCTTCTTTTATCTGTTCCTTTTCCTATATACACAGTTTTATGTTTAACAAATGTACTTTATTCTCTTTGGCCAACAATTTCAGGTCTAGGAATTTGCCTTAGAGATATGTATTCAGATGAGTAAAATGACTGTATCTGAGCTTATTTATTGCAGAATTGTTTGGAATAGCAAGAGATTGGAAATAGGATGAATGTCCATTAGCAGATGACTGGTTAAATACACCGTGGAACATACATGCATTGAACTATCCAGATGTGGAAATGACTAAGAAACTGGGTTACACACTAATATGAACTGTTCTCTAAAATACCTTGTGGGGGAGAAACAAAATAAAACAAGAGCCAAAGGATGCTTCTAGCACACCACCATTTGTGAAACAAAAAAAAAGGAGTGAAGCAAACATATTTTTTTCATGGGTGCATAAAATATCTCTGGAAGGATAAAAACACAGATAATACCAATAGCCTTTACTGGGTAAGGGAAACTGGTACCATGGGGACAGTGGCTTGAGGGAGGTTTTTGCTGTATACCTTTTCTACCTTTTGATTTTTGAATCATGGGAATGCATTACCTACTGAGTGAATGAGTGAATGAATAAATGAACAAATGAATACTTTTTTAAAAAAAAGAATGAAACTTTTCCAACAGCCTGGAGTTGATAGATGAGGAGACTCACACATTTATTGAATACCTATACTACTGGGCTAGCATAATTATTATACAATGCCTCCAACACCTCTGGAAGGTGTGTGGTTTATACCCATTTCACAGATGAGGAAACTGGGACTCGGAGGGGGCAGCCTGAGATTATCTGCCACTAGTAAGTGTCTGAGCTGACTTAGAGCCTGTCTGACACTGGCTGATCCAGCTCATTCCCCATGGGGAGCACACATGGTGACTTGACTTCCTGGGGACAGGAACAGATCAAAATTGCCAGGACCCCAGCATGGACTCAGTTGCTCCTAGGGGAGCCAATTCCACTGTGAGGGCCAGAGCAGCTGAACCTTCAAGTTCATCCCTTCCCAGGGCAGAATCACCTGGTTCCTTCCCCCAGGGAGCTTTAGCTGCTAGATAATCCCAGCATCTCACTTCCCTCATCTCTGAAAACACAATCCAATTTCATTTAGGTAGAAAAAACTGCACAAAAGCCATAACACTCCGTTTATCCCTTGAAATACAATCAGGCTGAAGGAAAGAATTAATTTTTAATTCCATCTTAATTACTCAGAGAAATAATCTATTGGCAGAGCCTGGCCCTGGGATGCCCCTGTCTGATCTCTGCCTGCTGCTGCTAGCACCTGAGGCTCGCTGCAGACACTGACTGGAATCGGGAGAGGCGGGGCCCAGCCCAGTGCTCCTGCACAGGTATCCCTTACTGGAGAGAAGTGTGAACTGAAGAAATTAATGCGCTATCCTACATGTTACCTTTCCTTCAGAATAATCTCAGATTTCTTTAACAAAGCCACAAGCTGTACTGCGCGGAGACATATGAAGGGGAATGGACAGGGCATACCAGCTCCTGTGTGACTCTGAGCTGGGAGGATGGGGCTGTTTCCTTCTCGTTGTCTTACATCTGTTACACAAATATTAACCAAGCACCTACTATGTGCCAGGCACTCTTATGGGATCTAGGGACGCAGTAGACCCAGTCCTTGCCCTAACAGAGTGGCATGCTGACAGAGGGAGGTAGACAGTAAACTAGTGAGCAAATAAGTACAATAATTTTAACTGGTCATCAGTACCCTGTAGTAAATAAAATAGGACAGTGGCTCAGACAGTGATGGTGAGGGTTTGTCAACAATAGACAGGAAGTCAGGGATAATCTCTCCAGAAAGGAGCTATTTGGGTAGCAAGCGTACCAAGGACAGAGCCCAGTAAATGAAAAGGCCCCATTGCAAGGTGGAGAGAACACACAGAGAAGTGGAGGCCAGTACCGCTGGAGAGGAGGAGCTGGGATGGGAGGACATGATGACTTTGCATTTCATTCTTGCACCAGAGGAAACCACTGTACACATAGTAGGTGCGCGATAAGTGCTTGTAAAGAAACAGCACCTCTCCACAAACAGCATTTGGGAATCTGCTTGTTGCCATTTTGTCCCTTCCCTGCTTCCAAGGAAATTCAGACAACTGTTAATGTCCAGGAAGCCGCCCTCTGCCAGCCCTCACCAACATTGTTTTGATGTGCTAACAACTCTTAATGAGGATCCTAATGAGTCACTAAAAATGGCATCATTAGGTTGAGAACAGAACAGTCTACACAAGCAAATGTCCAAAACAACCAGGCAACTAGCCAGGGAGCAGCCACTGCCTCCTCCAGCCTGTGCTGGACACATCTCTCACTTTCCCAAATGAGCAGGGAGCCTGTTTTTCTGCTTGCACCTCCCTGGGCTATGAATCCACATCCCAGGACCCTGTCTTGATGTGTCTTCATTACTACCATATGAAGCTCTTAATTTAAGAATTAAGAAAAATGAAAAAAAAAATTAAAGATTCCTTAGATATAAAAATGGGGGTGAAGTCATAGCTTGAGGATGGCCACAGACTTAAAGGGCTAACACATTAGGACCTAGATTTGAAAACGAGGGCTGCAGGCTAGAATCTGACGTAAATGTGTTTTATTTGGTCTACATAGCAGTTAAAAGAAATTAAATCTGTTTCCTAAATTAAATTATTGGTGGAGTTTACATAAAAATTTGGATGTTTGGCTTCTCTTGAAAAGCTAGAAGTTTCAGCATCTCTGGGCCCACGTGCCAGAGTGGTTGCACTGGGCTGGGGTTGAGTAACAGCTGTCCCTGAGACAGGCTGTGCTGTCTTCTTTGTCATAGTTCCTACCAATCCCCAAGATCTCCCCACTGTGAGACCAAGTGTCAGTTACTGTTTATGATCAGATTTACCCAGATGATTTTCTTTCTGGAGAGTCAAGAAGAAAGGAATGTATTTCTCAAAGCCCCTCTTTTTCAAAAGTAAGCAAACAAAACACAGATCAGAGAAAGAAGAGGTGGGAGATAGACCAATCCTTAGAGGAAGTGAAGACAATTCCTACATGTTGAATGTGAAAGCTAAGTGAAGAGTTCAATCTGAGACACATGAGAAACAAGCTCCAGCCATTCCTCCATGGCCTGCAAGAGGCTTGAAGATGCTTTTGGCCTCTGTCTAGGAGTTGTTTCTACGGTGGGGGCTAGTTCTACTGCACTGACAGCACCAGAAACCTTATTTTCACCATCAGGAATTTAGGTTGTAGCCTGCTTAAGTACACTGCAACTGTGCCTGGCCTCAAATTTTTTTTTTTTTTTTGAGACAGAGTCTCGCTCTGTCACTCTGGATAGAGTGCTGTGGCATCATAGCTCATAGCAACCCCAACTCTTGGGCTTGAGCAATACTCTTGCCTCAGCTTCCCAAGTAACTGGGACTACAGGCATGTGCCTCTACCACTCAGCTAGTTTTTCTATTTTTTTTTTTTTGAGACAGAGCCTCAAGCTATCCCCCTGGGTAGAGTGCCATGGCATCACAGCTCATAGCAACCTCCAACTCCTGGGCTCAAGCGAGTCTCCTGCCTCAGCCTCCCAAGTAGCTGGGACCACAGGTGC
>CAUYQV010073071.1:0-10089 GCA_963574575.1 Galagoides demidoff
AGAAATGACAGTTCAAAATTACAGAATCCTTAACTTTCTACTTTTTATATGTTTATATTCCTAAAATGTTTTTCTCAGTCTTCAATTTTACCAGGTTTTGCTACAAAAACCTTCAACAAACTTGAACTGGTATTTGTACACCAATGTTCACAATAGCGAAAAGGTGGAAAATTAAATGTCTATTGATGAATGAATGGATAAACAATAGGTATATATATATACAACAGAATGTTATTCAGCCTTCATGAGGAAGGAAGTTCAAACATACTACAACATGGATGAACCTTGTTCTTCCAAGGTAACATTTAAAAAAAATTTTAGGTTGGGCACAGTGGTTCATACCTGTAATCCCAGCACTTTGGGAGGCCAATTTTCAAAGGCTTCTTTCACGTGCAAAAAAAATATGTAATTCTACTTACATGAGGTACCCAGAATAATCAAATTCATAGAGGCAGAAAGGAGAATAGTGGTTACCAGAGGCTGAGGGGAATGAGGAGTTATTGTTTAATGAATATAATTTTAGTTTTAGAGGACAAATATGTTCTGGAGATGGCTGGTAGTAATGGCTGTACAACGATGTGAATGTACTTTAATTGCACAAATGTATACTTAAAAACAGTTGAATGGTAAGGTTTATGTTATGTATATCTTATTTCCCCAAAACAAAACTCCAATGATTCCTTATAAATGAAGTATAAATTACTCACCTTAGCACTGAAAATTCTCCAGAGTAAGCCAAATGACCTTTGTAGCTTGACCTTCCATTAATCCCACTTTTTAGCTTTCACTAGAACACTGAGTTCTACTGAACATTAGTTCAATAATGTTCTATAATAGTTTAATAATGTTCAATAATTAATTATTCATAAAAAGTCAAAGTATGGGTAAGGCTGGATTAAATAAAGAAAACTAGAGTTTTTCAGGATTTAATAAGCTATTTTGCATTGTGAAACTCCAAAAGGGGCTTGAAACAAATAAATAAACCTGAAAATAATTTATTAAATTAGATCATTTTTATACATGTTGACAAAATTTAATGATTTAAAACTTAATGGTATTATACTTACAGTAAAAAAAGAAGTCCCACAAAAGCGAGTACACATTCCTCGTACAAAACCTTCATGTGCTTGTATTGTACGGATACATTTTTGTTTAGTGAGGTTCCAAATTCTAACCTATGATAAACCATACCAGGAAAGTTTAGTGAACTATAAATATAAAATGTTCAGACATAGGAGTATTATATCTGAAAAAGAAATTAAACATTGAAAAGGCTATGAATCACTCTAGCAGGCAACTAAAACCAAAATCCTTTGGATGAAAACAAGGCAATGCATATGGGTAAGTATATAAACAAGCAGAAAATTCAATCTGTCAAGTAGTCAACTCTAATTTAAAGAGTTTCAAAACTTTTCCTTGCCAGTGTGGGAAACTGCTGTGACATCCTCTGTGAAAGAAAACTTACACTTAATATTTTAACTATAAACATGATTCAGTATTTTATTTACTGGCAAATTAATCCTTAAGCTACTATGTTAATTATTTCTTAGGTTTAGGTAAGAAACTACTAAACTTAATATTTCGAACAAAATTTAGTCTTGAGAATCAAATTGAAATCAAAGCAAAACCTTCAGTAACTAAAGACTAAAGGAAAAATATTTGTAACATAACAATTTTTAGTTCAAAGTATCAATGTTTAGAATGACACTTGCCTCTCCATCACATGCCCCCGAAAGGACAGTAGCCAGGCTTTTTGGATGCTTTGCCAAGCAATTGACTCCATCTCGGTGACCATCAAGGGAAGCAAGAAATGGTTTTGCAAATACCCGTTCCAGTTTGGTAGCATTTAAAGCTCTTACATATTCTCGTGAGACCTCAAAAGGATGTAAGGTAGGATCATAGTTTCTTGGAACTGAAATAAGAATAATTTCTCTTAATTAAATAATTCACATTTAATATTTCCTGTAGTCTTCCTCAGCTAATCACCCAATTTACTATTCAATAAACATTTAGTTAAGGACATTGTTTATACCTAGAGCTATGAAAAATACGGAAGTAGAGGACATGCTGTCCATGAAGCTTTATGAAATTACTGGGAACTCATGGAATGCATACATCCATACATCTTGCAAAACAATTAGACCCTAATAGCTTTTCCTTCTGTATGTCCTACTATACTCTTTAACCAGGTTGTAAGTTTTCTCATAGGCAGGGCTTCTAATATATTTTTCATTTGTATTTCTTATGTGTATAACAGTGCTTGGCCCAAAACAAAAAGCATGGTGAATGTTTGCTCAACCGAACTCTAGGTTCCCTGTGTGGCAGGGAACACTATTAATCTCTGGTTAAGTAATGTACTGACAGGCACACAAGGTTGTGATTATGATTGCATTATATATAGCTACTATTTATTAAGCACTTTCCATGTTTGTTTATTTACTTAAAAAACCCACAGAGTACACCAGGTGTTATTAATATAACACCTCATGTTAATCATTTAATCTCCTCAGCACCATACATGTTAAGTTCTATTACTATCTCACTGAGGCACAGGTTACTTAACCTCTGTTAAATAACTTGCCCATTGATGGACCCAGAATTCAAACCAAGGCAATGTGGCTCCAGAATCTATGTTCTTAACTATTCTGATATGCTGCCCTAAACACGTTATCTCAGTTAATAATTATGCTTAGGAGATGAGTCTACATGCCTTAAAAAAAAAACCCTCAATATATATAAAAGTAAATTCATCTTCTTACCCCATGACTTCACCCTGTAGTCTTTTCTTCCTGACTCTGTTAATGGTATTATACTTAACATTCAATAAAGTGCACATTTAGTTCATTTTCTTATATTCTATCTTCCACATTCCCCACTAAGAAAACTCAAAAGTTTTACTCATCTTCTCTTAGAAATACTTATTCTTTCTTCCCTTTTCTCCCGCTATGCATAGTAACTTAGTTTTGAACTTTAATACTTTACACCTGAACTACTATAACACTATACCTATTCAATTTGAGGCAGTTTACACTATCAGAGCAGTCATCCTAAAACACAGATTTTTTACATGTCAATCTCATGCTCAAAACTTTCAAAGGCTCCTTTCTAGTAGCAGTCTTCAAATTCTTTTGATTATGTGCCCCATTAGTAACAGAGATTTTGAGCAGGTCACGTCCCCATAATATGTTAACTATGTATTTATGGAGAATATGTAATTAAAGATGATTTTTTAAAAAATCTTGATTTAACACTGTGATAGAGCTATTCAAAGATTCTAAATTCAGTTTAATTAAACTTTTGGTTTTAATGGCTCCTGAAAAAGATTCAGGCAGTACTCACTTTTGCATGGTACTATGTCAACAGGATCATATGCATACTGGAATAAATTCCTTGCTTTGCACAATTCTGTGGTAACAGATGTGACTTCAGTCACTGTAAACCTCTCAAAGAGTGGGATTGGTTCAGTTACTATGGCACTGTGCAAAGTGAGGACTGCTTCTACTTCACAAAGACAAGTAGAGTCAAACATATAATCCATACTAAACTATATTTAATGTTTTATTTTCAGTCCCATTCACCAATTTTGCAAAGGATATTTTTGATGTTATGACTAGAAAAGTTCCATCTACTCTGATGTCAATGTCTATTCCTACAATTAAAATTGCTATTTAATAATTTTAACAGTAAAAAAATCACAAGGTAAACCATTATGTTTCTAAATCTTTTCATATAGGCAAATATGAATTTTTATAACTGACACTTTTATCATTTTCAGTACAAAAATTTTTAAATGATAGAAACATTTCCAAGCATACATTTTTAAAACAATCTCTTTAGTAATCACTTCCTCACTCATCATTAAAATGGAATTTGAAGAAGCAGGTTATGTGCTTTATTTTTTCTAAAAAAAAAAAGAAAAAATCAAAACCAACAGCTCTTAGTTAATATTCATAGCCATAGAAGTTTGGCAAATTTTAAAAATGTTTAATTCACTCTTATGTTCCACAACTCTTCTAAGAACTTTGCCATGACAGAACCAAGGAACTTTTACAAGAAAAATGACTTTCGTGGTCCTCTCCATTACTTTACAAATTTATAAAGATATTACTAAAATAATATAATTCTTCCATATATAAAAACTGTAATGTGTTACAATATTCTGAAGGTAGAAGCAAGTGCACCTCTATCAGTCCTTCATTGTTTCCTTAGGACACTAGAACACATACAGCATGTGGTTAACTGCTAAAATGAGGATGTCAGCGTCAAAGCATCATATAAAAATATTAATTTATTTTTTAAGATAAGCAATGTAAATTGAAGTTCTAATTGTTTTTTCCACGTTACAATGGCTAACCCAGCACACCCATTTTAGAGACCTCTGATTTAAGGAATGAAGTTCAAGCTCCTTTGTGGTCTTCCACAGTCTAATCCCAACCTAAGTCTTCAGCTTCAAGTTCTTTTTGAATCTTGCCTTTAGCCAAAATGGTTTGCCTTGTCCTTTTTTCACTTTTTGAGTCCCTATACATGCCCTTTCTTCCACCAAGAATGTACTGCAACTTTCACCCTAACTTATCTATGCCTCATGTAACCCTTAAAAACACTGTTTAAATCTTTTTTTTTTTTTTTTTTGAGACAGAGCCTCAAGCTATCCCCCTGGATAGAGTGCGATGGCATCACAGCTCATAGCAACCTCCAACTCCTGCCTCTGCCTCCCAAGCAGCTGGGACCACAGGCGCCCGCCACAATGCCCGGCCGTTTTTTGGTTGCAGTCATCATTGCTGTTTGGCAGGCCCAGGCTGGGGATTCGAACCCGCCACCTTAGGTGTACGTGGCTGGCGCCCTAGACAATTGAGCCACAGGCGCTGAGCCAAAATCTTATATTATTTTCTATAAAGTTTTTCAGATCACCATAATCAGGCTTACTCTAAATTCACACATCCAGTCAACAGCAAACATTCAACAAATATTGAAGTACCTGCCATATACCACACGCACTGAGGATTATCACAGCTAATAAATCCATGGCATATATTTATATAAGGTGTTCAACATCTGTATGTTAACCAGCTGCATCAGAACTACCAGATTCTTGGGTGCCCACCCCAGCAACTGAACACTGCACAAAATTTACAAGGAAATAACACACAAAATTTAAAAAAGGAATAAAGGAGGATAACAAATGTCTTCCTAATTTCATGTTACACAGAACTCCAAAACTTCTATTTTTCCATTTTGCTATCTATTAAAACTTACATCAGAAAGTACAATGAAATAGGGAGATGCGGTAGAAAAGAGATCATATTAACAAAATCAGATGACTAATAACCTTCTAACATTAAAGGTCATCCAACTCATTCCTTCATTCAGACATTTATAAAGCAACCAGTATGTGCCAAGTGCTGTTTAAATACATTACATACACAAACATGAATCCTTGTCTCCACAAGCTAAACTTTCTGATGGAAAATAACATTAATCCAAATAATAATCACGGGACAATGTGATAAACACTCTGATAAAAGTATAAAAATGTCATGGAAGCACAGAAGATGGGTGGGGGGGTGCATGCAAAGGATAAATATGGGAAAGATTAAATGTTTAGTGAAATCTTTCTAGAGGAAGTGCTAAATTGGGTAAGGGTCTGTGCCTAAGGAAGCCTGGGAGAGAATGCTTGAAATGCACTTAAGTCGGCAAGGGTGAATGGTAAGTTACTTAGGGGAAAATAAGTGATAGGTGAAAATGGAGAGGAAGACGGGACCAGAGGTTCAAGGATTAGGAATGATGTCAAGGCCAAGTGACAAATTTAATTTGCCTTTTAGAAACATGCCTTGTTACTTAGCCTGTAAACAGCCCGTGAGCAGAGATCATATATTTACCTTGTAGTAGTGCTCATATATATGTTGAAACTCTGTACTACACAAATAGTGAAATACTGTTCTGGCCTCATCTTGTATTTTTACCCCTCACTCAAACTTTGATGACATCGGCATTCTCTCTTTGCTTTTGTTTATTCCTGCTGTAAGGCTTTTGGCACCTGTTCTCTTCACTTAGTTCTGTTCACACATGGTCGGTCCCTGGACATTTAGGTATCACTAACTATAATTCATAAATGATCATTAAGTTAATGGGGATACAGACCAGTAAGGAAGAAATGAAACTCGTTAATTTTATTTTAAGCATTCTCCCACCGAACTTCTCCACTAGAGTTAATAAGAGAGAAGTGATGGCTTTAAGTTTTAACTTTGTCTCTTCTCACATAAGGAAGTACGTAATGTGAAGTAGTAAAGTGGCCAGAAGTTACAATAGCAGGATGGTTTAAAAAGTCCGTTTAACTTTTAAACCCTTCAACTCAGGAGACGAGCTCATTCAAGTTTCACCTTCCCACAGGAACAACCTGAGGACGGTCCAAGAGCAGCAGCTGGACGGGGGAAGGTGGAAGAGACGTTACCTGCTACCCAGTTCCGCCATGACCCTACCTCACAAAGTTTGCCGTGGCGAACGGGAAATGGGAAAATCCAGACGGGACAACCAGACTCTCCGCAGACTTTTTCCGTGGAGTCCAAGCTAGACCGAAAGACTTACGGAAGCGCGTCCCTTTCCCCATACCAGGTTGACCTACCTCTCTGTAAGTCCAACTTGGTTTCGCGGACATAGCTGTCCGGATTCCGGCTCAGCATCTTCACCTTCATCTCGGCTACTCTTGGTCCCCGACTCCACACCCCTCTCCCTCAGGTTCGGTAGGTTCTCCGCCGCCCGCTTCCGCACATGCGACTTCCGCCCCTCGCGGACTGCTTCCTGTCACGTGACCCACGGACCGGCAGGCGCCCGGACGCGCTCCCTACCTCTGTGGGCAAAGGTCGGCAGAGGGCGGGTCCTCGGCGTGGGTTCGCTTCCATGTCTTTTGGTCCGAGCCGGGAGCAGTGGTGGGCGGGGCGGGGCTGGGAGGAGAATTGACAGAGGCGGGCAACCGGCTTCCATCCCGCCGCGCCCCCACCTCCGACACGCCCCTTCTGTGCCAGGGTCCCTCGGCTTCGCCCAGGCACCCGGGTCTCATTGCCCGTCCCGGAAGTGAGCTCGTGCCCTGCGGTTCCAGCTCCTGGGCGGCGATCGTCGCCACGGTGGCGGCCACTGCATCTCGTCCCACCTCCGCGGCCCTGGGCGCCGTGGTGTCGGCGGCCCCAGAGCCTATGACGGGCCAGAGCCAGTCGGCGTCCGGGTCGTCGGCGTGGAGCACGGTCTTCCGCCATGTCCGGTATGAGAACCTGGTAGCGGGCGTGAGTGGAGGGGTATTATCCAACCTCGCCCTGCACCCGCTCGACCTCGTGAAGATCCGCTTTGCCGGTAAGAGCCTGCCTCGATAACGGGTTGCTTCCTTTCACGGTCAGCCTAAAGTAGGCAGTAAAGACCCCAAACGAGGCCTTGGTCTCCTCTGCCTTTTCTGTAGTATAAAGGAGGAGCGCTTTGAAGGAGATGCTGTCTACCGTGGCTCATCTGAAACTAGATTCGAGGAAGAGGGGGCCTGGTCAAGGGGTCTGGCCACTGTCTTCTCCGCTCCGCTCCCCAAGACGAAGGGCTGGAGCCTGTGGGTAGAAAGTATGAAAAGAAAGTCGTCATTGGTGTGAGAGTCAAAGCTTGAAAGGATTATCACATTTTAGGGCTTAATCCTAACCCGTGCAAATTCTTCACCTAGGAGGTACTTTGAAATCTTAATGTAGCCACGTGTTTGGCTGCCCCACAGAAAGGAAAATGCAAGTGCTTGGGATGGTGCCTAATCCTCAGCGGATGGTTGCAAGTAATTAGATTTGGAATAGAATTCTCATAAAGGTTTCCTTGGGTTTTTTGGTATTTATAGTGTGGTACAAAGTCCTGTGAAGGAATGGTGGTTAGACTCTAAATACTGTTTTAAGTATATTGACTGAATTAAGTACGTTAACATAAAGCACTTTAGAAGTTAAACTCAACACTAACGTCTGGAAAGTTTCAAAGATGCTTATTACTACTGTTATTATTTTTGAGATGGACTCTCACTCTGTCACCATGCGTAGAGTGCCATGGTGTCCTGGCTCACACCAACCTCAAACTCTTGGGCGCAAGCGATCCTCTTGCCCCAGCCTCCCAAGTATCACGGACTGCAGACGCCCACAACAGCGCCCAGCTAGTTTGGGGGGCTATTTTATTGTAGAGATGGGGGCTATCTTGAACCCGAGCTCGAGCAATCCACCTGCTTCAGTCTCCAAAAGTGCTAAGATTACAGGCGTGATCTACCACAGCTTACAAAGATTATATTTGATTAACTTTATTTGGAAACTTTTGTGGTTGCATTTCAGTTATGATTACAAGTACTGCCTTGAGAATTAAATGTCTAGAAATGGTTTATTTAGATAATTCTATTCAGTTCACTTGATGTATGTTCTCAATATTTGTAGACTCCTGTATGGGCTACAGAAGGAATCCAGTAATAAAGGTCTTTCCCTTGGGAAACTTACAATCTAATTGTAGGCTTGAGACTTAGTTATGTAAAAGGCAATTCTAGATAACATAAAATCAAGAGCAAAGTGGAATAAATCCAAATACAAAATATAAGTATAGATAGACTTCAAGAAAATTGTAGATTGTTGATGGTCATATGTATCTGTAAAGGTTACACAGTAGATTAGATCTTGAGGTTCCTTATAGACCTAGTATTTGAAGGACTAGTATTTGATGACCAGAGGGGAGGCAAGAAACCAATCCATGAAGGAAAATTATGGTTTATTATTCCTAGAAAAAGCACCACAAAGGCATATGATTTCATGAAGTTTATGATACATACACAAATAATAATTACAAACACTAGGAACAAGTAACCTTTATTGAGCATTTACTAGGAGCAGGGCAATGAGCTAAGAACTTAGATGAAATATTTCATTTGCTATCCTTGTGAATTTATGATCCCTACTGTACAAATGGGAATACAAATGACAGAAATTGCCTAACTTACCCAAGTCCCAGTTTATAAAGGTGTATGTGAGATTTGAACCCAGGCAGTGTGATTGTAAAATCCTCTGACATTACACCATACTACTTGTATGAATCCCTGTTATCTAATGACCTAAACATGAAGAGAAGAATTTTAGACTTGGCTGCATGCACAGGCCTGTGTGAGTTGATGTCTCTCTTAAGCAGCCTTTGTCTAGGGGCAGAAGACAGGGCTATGATTATTTAGGAGTAATGTGGTTGGCTTGGTAAATTTAAGGAGTGCTGTGAAGCAGATCATGCCTGAGGAAAGGGATTCTTGGTATCTGAGAAGATTGGTTGCATTGATGAAATGGAGAGAGTATTGGAAGACTACAGTAGAGTTAAGGTGACAGATAAAGGGATTGAAACTGAATGGGAGACCTAAATTAAAGATCTAGTAGTCAAAGTAGGATTTTGTAATAGTAATACTAGTCCTGAACACATGTACTATTAAACCAAACTTGGAATTTTTCAGTGAGTTCAAGAGTAAATTGAAACTCAAAGGTGTCCAGAGTGGGTAGAAAGATTTAGAAATTATTTCATATGAGAAATGACTAGAGGAACTAGTTTAACTTGGAGTGGGAAAAGATATTTGGAGAACTTCCATATGAGTTGATCCTGAGGTCAGACATAGGTTGAGTGAAAATTAGGGAAGCACGTTTTGTCCTGGCAAAGTGGTGGTGCTCTGAATGAAATTGGTGATGACTGGAAGTAGTTGGGTGACAGAGCTCAGAGGATATTCTTGTCTTGGGTGGAAAGGTTGAATTAGGTAATCAGTGAGGTCTCTTCTTTAGGAGGTAATTTTAAGTCTTCAAGAATAAGAGAGAGCAGCTCAGCACCTGTGGCTCAAGTGGCTAAGGTGCCAGTCACATACACATAAGGTGGCGGGTTCGAATTCAGCCTGGGCCCGCCAAAACAACAATGACAGCTGCAACCAAAAAATAGCCAGGTGCTGTGGCAGGCGCCTGTGGTCCCAGCTACTTGGGAGGCTAAGGCAGGAGACTCGCTTGAGCCCAGGAGTTGGAGGTTGCTATGAGCTGTGATGCCAAGGCACTCTACCCAGGGGGATAGCTTGAGGCTCTGTCTCAAAAA
>CAUYQV010073073.1:0-10517 GCA_963574575.1 Galagoides demidoff
ACCACAGGCACCCGCCACAACGCCCGGCCATTTTTTGGTTGCAGCCATCATTGTTGTTTGGCGGGCCCGGGCTGGGGATTCGAACCCGCCACCTTAGGTGTACGTGGCTGGCGCCTTAGCCAATTGAGCCACAGGCGCCGAGCCGAATGAGATTCTTTTGACTATACTTTAGTGCAAACACTACGGAGGTTTAAATTCCATTACAAATGTGAATATTTATATCCAATATCCACTATCATTAGTGGAGATATTTTCTGGTTATTCTAGTGTGGAATCCATAAAGGATAAAATTATAATTGCGAACAGTGGCATACCCCCACATTCAGCCAATGAGCAACTGAGAAAGGCATGCACGAGGGCTGGGTTTTCCATTCCAAGAACACTCTAAAATACAGATAGCACGTGATATCAGAATGCATGTGTGAAGACTCACACCCTGAGTTATTGCTCAGTCTGGCTTCTGGCTTGTTCTAGGACTGGGAATATGTCACTTTACCCTTTTTTAGTGTCACTTTATCTCTTTGTAGTTTGTCTACCGGTTTTCAAAAAAGCAGTTCTGATTTAAATGAAATATAAATGTAGTCAAAGATAAGCAGCATAATAAATATTTATAGTGCTACTTCTTTTTTTATAATGTAGAAATGTGACAACTTGACTCATCCTAAAAAAAAAAAAATATTTCTAAGGGAGATGACAACATGTTCTCAGTTCAACACCGCTCTAAATAGAAAAATGGACACAGCTCCCTGGTGATTTTCTTTCCAGCCAACTGTACCACTGGGGAAGGATTCAGATATTATGCAAAAGAGGACGGAAAGACACCGATTCGACTTATTGATTTTTACATTGAACGGTTCATATTTTTAACCATGCAAGCTGTATTTGGAAAACCCGATGTCATTAAAAAGATAAGATGACTATGTGTCATCAAAACATCATCGCTAAATAAAAAGATCCATTTATTTTCTTTATACAAAACCTCCAAAAGTTAAAAAAGAACCCTATATAAATTGGAAGAGAACCACAATCTACAGTGAAAGCCATCACGGAGCTGCTTTAATGATCCACAATCTGTGAGCTATCTGGAGACTGTAAACAGACTAATATTTCGAGAAGTGTAGGATGAATCACCCATTTAGAAGCACTGAAGAGAAAATGAAGGAGCTCTGAGTGAGTTGGGAAGCAATGAATAAGGATGTATTACACCACAGGAAGCCATCAATATTTGTTTATTATGTCAGCACGAGGAATAAATCTGTTAGCTAATTTGTATTCTCCACAGTTAATTCCAATGTTCCAGCTCGAGTATTTTTGCTCCAGAATGAGCGCTGCACAGCTGTTTAACGGTGCCATCAAGAATTCAGAAGCCACGGTCCCCTGGAGATGGCAAGACATTGTCAAGTATGATGTCAGACCACAGAGGAGGAAGCACCATTCCCTGCGTCCCTCCTGTGCTTCCCTTCAGGGCAGGGAAGGCCTTACACCCCCCTCTCTCTCTCTCTTTCTCTCTCTCTCTCTCCTTCTCTTCACATGTTTGGATTTGTTAATATTTTTTTCATTTCTAAAAATAAGTCCGCAACACAACCACAAGTTTAAATGGTCAAAACGTTGTCCTATTTACAGGGGCAAGCTTTGAAAATTTTTTTAGCTTCCTATGCTTTCGTCATGATTTTGTTCTCATAATTAAATACAGAAATGAAAACAATGTCCCGTGTGGAAACATCAACACTTACAGATTGCTTTGAGGCAAGTCACGTTATCCATTTTATGGCTTATGTGTAGGCATGGACCTCTGTTAAAGAGGAATTTTAAAAAGATCATGCTCACTCAACTTAGACATTACAAAGCAACGCTCTCCATCTTTTGCTGTTGCTGTGGTTCTGTAATTCTGTGCGCTTTCTCTTCTTACCTGACTTTTCTACCCCACAGACATGGTCTAGACTTGCTGCCTTCTCTAACTTCAAAGGAAAGTTGAATCCTTAACTCAGTCGGAAGTTATAAAGGAAAGTGGCAAATTGGAGTTCCACCAATACAGAAATTAAACAATTTCATGTGTAGAAAGATCTGGACTTACAGATTTCTCCTGGGCAAGCCACATTATCTGTTTTATAGCTTATATACCTGTACCCCTGTTAAAGGGGAATTTTAAAAAAAGATAAGGTTGAAATTTGCTGAATCCATTGTCACAGAAGGTTCCAGATGAGAATTCCATGCAGTGACTACAAGCCCCCACATGTATAATTGTAACTATGCAGGCTGACATATCTACAGCCTTATTTTCTGATTCCTTTTTTCTTGCTGATAAACTGAAGAATAAATTAGTTTCTATCTAAGTGGTTTCAAAATCTTAGAAAACTTGGGAATAAATAGTCTACAAAGCATTTGAATGTAAAATAAAACATTCTTTCCCACTCAAAAAAAGAAAAAAAAAATTCCCCTTCATCAGATCAACAGTATGCAATGTCAAAATTACACATTTTAGTCCTAGGCCAGCCGTTAAGAGTTGCTTTGTCATTTGCTATGTGAAGTTCTATGTATGATAATAAACTTTTTCTCCCATCTCCTTTACCTTCTATTCTGAGGGTTTTTATGTTCTCAGTTTTCACACTAAAGGCAATAAATATTAAAAGACCTGCTTACAGGCTCGGTGCCTGTAACACAGGCCAGCTAAACAACAATGACAACTGCAACAAAAAATAGCCAGGTGTTGTCGCGGGTGCCTGGGGGGTTTCCCAGCTACTTGGGAGGCTAAGGCAGAAGAATCTTTTAAGCCCAAGAGTTGGAGGTTGCTGTGAGCTGTGATGCCACAGCACTCTACTGAGGGTGATATAGTGACACCCTGTCTCAAAAAAAAAAAAAGACCTGCTTATGAAGGAACATTATCATTTGTTTTCTCAAACAGTATTAGGCTCCATATAGGTATGTATACCTTTCACATCTGTGGATATAGTATATGAAGCCTAAGGATTAAGTTTGTAAACTTCTCCCCATGTGCTTACATTGGCAACACTGTATAAACAACTCCAGGAAGTTTCCTAACCTGGAATTGTCAGCCTCTCACAGCTGTGCTCCTATCAACATGTGGCCCTGTCTTGCTGAGTGGCATTTGTTATTGTTGTATATTTTTGTGTGCTGTTGTGAAAATGTTGGAGCTTACATTAGAGCAATGAACAAACATCAAAGTTTTTGTTAAACGTGGCAAGAGTAGAAGTGAAATCAGGGGCATGTGCTCGTCCAAGCATATGGGGATGAGGCTGTGAAGAAAGCAGCAGTGTACAAAGGGATTCAATATTTTTTTCTCAAGGGGGAAAAAGCATCACTGATAAAGTTCAGAACAGCCAGTAACAGGCAGAAATGACAAAAAAAATTGCACAGATTCATCAGTGTGTGTCAAAATCATCAGTGTGTGTCAAAATCATCTCAGTGTGAGACGCATAGTAGACCAAGTAAACATTGATAGAGAAATAGGAAAATCTTAACTGAGAATCTTGGCATGTGACAGGTGTGTTTCCTGTATCATGACAACGCACCAGCTCACATGGCACTGTCTGTGAGGTTTTGGCCAATAAACAAATAGCTATATTGGAGCCCTCCCTCCTCACCTGTTCTGGCCCCGAAAGACTTTTTTCTTTACCTGATGATATAGGAAATATTGAAGGGTAGACATTTTGATGACATTCAGGATATCAAGGGTAATAAACTAGCAGCTCTGACGGCCTTTCAAAAAAGAGTTCAGAGCCGCTCTGAAGGGCGGACTAGGGGCTGGTGTCTGTGCATAGTTTCCAAGGGGAGTGCTTCAAACGGGGCTATAGTTATATTCAGCAATAAGTATCCAGCATGTTCCTAGGATGAGTTCGTGGACTTAGTTGTTTGAATTCATATATAAATAACATGGGTGTGATCATATAGAGTTACATTCATAAAACATCATGCATGGTTACCAATAAGAAATTTAACCAATGATGCTGATATTTTCCTGGTTGATCGGAAACCTCTGGTCATTTGACCAGATCCAGATGATGGGTGCAATATATTTTTAAATTTTCGTTGGTATGTATGAGATTAGTATAGTTTGTAGAATAAAGAAAATCAAAGAGCATGTAATAGTTTATATTCTCTGGGTATTGAATATTTCTCTTTAAAGGTATAGATAAAAAGGCTATGTTTTCCAGGATAGAGAAGGGTTCCCCTGCACCCCCTGTAGTGAGTTATTAAAAATATATACTTCCACTCTTTGTTATCTTCTTTGTTTTTAGGTAGAAAGTGCTGGTAAAAGGACAATTTTTACAAATGCTCAGTTGAAAAAGCAGACAGTGCATTTCATTCTGTGCGTCTCTAAATTCTGCCGTCAAATAAAAATATCAATTTTTATCTGCTTTTATTTTCACTAGAGAATTATAAATGTCTTCAGAGGAGAACACATTTAGGGATCATCCTAAGAATGTAAAGAAGCTCATGAAGGTTCTGTGCGGACGCTCACTTCGGGTTTTCATTAATCATCTGGCTTTATAATTTCTAGTTGGCGGTACTCCGAAGTTAATTCCTGATTTACTTTGAAGGACTACTGTTATGTGTTAGAAAATTGCAGGTCTGAGGCAAACGATGAAATGTGTAATTGGATGAGAAACAACATACTTTGCAGGAAATATTATATGTTGTAAACTTGTTTGGTACACAAGAGATTTAAACAACTTCTTTTTCTCCAAAAGCATTTTGCATTCTAACTACACATGATTAATAAAAGGGGTTTGCACTCTGCTCTGTCTTGAAGGAAATATCTAGTATATCCTACAAGCAACTGTACACACCAGGTAGCTTAAGACTCAACAGAGTAATTTGCTCATGCAATAGCATTAGAGATGACACAACGCAGAGTTTGTTTTATGACTGCCTCCCTAGAGCTACCCAGATATGGTTTCTTTCCTTCTAAGCTTCAATTATGTACAAAAAGAAAGTGTACCAAACCTCAGAGAATATGAAAAATTAAATGCCTTATAAAGACACAGCATTTACATGTCTGGAGCAGCAACTCTGTATCAGGAGGCCCGTGTTCCAATACTCAACATAATTCTTTGTCCTGTGAATTCCGGCACCTGCTTGAGATCCAGAATGCAGAGAGATTGTTATTCTTTTGTAGCCTTTGAGAGAAGGGGCCCCACAGTTCTCATAGCTTTAACATTCTCAGCGCGGTTCAACCATGGACACCCACTTAGGGATGAAAAGAAAAATCCAGGATACAAAAAAATTAGCTCTATCAAGTGATGTAGAAAGCACCACTTAGTTGATTTCTGCTAAGGATACATTGTAAAAACCAACACAATGTTCATAAAGTGATAGAAATTGATACTTGTTTGAAAAAGGAGACCAGAAGAACATTGTATAATTGTTCTTAACACATTTAGACTCACATATAATTCTAAGAATTATAAATAGATGATCTTACTTAGCAAAGCGGACGTCCATCTGTGTTACTTAACAAAAGAATAATGAAACAGTTGCAAAGAGCTTTACTAGAAATTCAAATAACATTTGTATTACTAAATTATTCTTGATAATTTAAATTCAATCTTTGGAAAACTGTTCATTGAGTACCAACTTGGTTTCAGGCACTATACTAGGAAGCAGAGAAATAATGCTAGGGTTTGAATGTGCCCACCAAGGATTCCATGTTGCAAACTCAATCCTCAATGCAACATGTTGGCAGGTGGGGCCTATAGGAAGTGATATGAGGACTCTGCCCTTGATGTTGGACTTCCCAGCCTCCAGAACTATGAGAAATAAATGTATTTCTTTATAAGTTACCTACTCTCGGGTATTCCATTATAGCAGCATAAAATATATTAAGAAAGAAACTTGGTACTGAGACATGCAGGTATTACGATAACAGGTACTTAAAATGTAGAAGCAGCTGGATAAAGGTAGAAGCTAGAGGAACTTGGAGAAGCAACTCCAAATAAATGAATGTTTTGGTGAGGGATCGGAAGAAAGAAATGCAGGGAAAGTCTAGAACTTTTTAAGTGGTCATAATCAGAATTTTGGTAGAAATATGGTTGGTGCAGTTCATTCTGATGAGATCTCCGAGGGAAATGAGGAGCAAGGAATTGCAAACGGCAGTAAAGGCCATTTTTTTTTTTTTTTTTGGATAAAGTGGCTAAGAACTTGGTTGAATTATTTCATGCCCTGGGGCTTTATGGAAGGCAGAATTCAAGAGTGATGAAGTAGGACACCGGGCAGAAGAAATATCTAATCAGCAAAGCATTTAAGGTACTGCATGGCTTCTCTTGACCGCTTAACAGTAAAGTGAGAAAAGAGAAAAAAGATTTAAGGATTAAATTTGTAATTAAAGAGAGGTAGAATGGGTAGATTTGGAAAATTTTCAACCCGGCCATGTAATAAATAAAAAGATATGTTTGGGAGAAAATCCTAAGAGTGAGGCCAAATGACCCTTTGCGAAAGAGATTAATATGGAAAGAAGGAAGCTAAATTCTATTGATCAAGCAATGGGAATGTGACCCAAAAGGCATTTCAGAGACCTTTAAGGCAAGGTAGGACCTTGAGGGCAAAGTTTCTAGAGAGGTACTCATAGACTTCAGTATTCACTGCCCAGGGTCCTTTCCTTAGCTGCCATAGCCATGGCTCAATCCAGTCCAAGTGTATCTCATGATACAGCTCTGCAGTGTGCAAATGGTAAGCATTGGTGATGCTCATGTGGTCCTGATGCTGCAGACACAGCTTCAGGGCTATGCTGGTCTCCACCTAGATTTTAAAGCATTTATTGAACAGTCTGGAGGCCCAGAAAGAAACTTGGTGCAAGAACAGAGCCACTACGGAGACCCCCAGCAGGACACAGCCTAGCAGGACCAATGTGCAACTCCAGCCTAGGAAAGCTGCCTGCACTAGACTCCAACCTCTGACAGCTGTTGAAGGGGTGAGCTCAGCAATTTCACAGCGGCGGGGTTACCGGATCCTTGGGGGCCCAACCCCACTCTGCCCATGATGTGGGACACGGAGTCAAAGGAGGTCGTTCTCCAGCTTAAGGCAAAGTTGTTTTCCCCATTAGGTTTTGGACTCACATGGAGCTGGTTTTGCCTATTTCCTTACCAGTTTCCTCCCCTCTTAGAATGAGAACATCAGTCCCCCATCTATCTTACTATTGTATTTTAGGAGCATGCAACTTGTTAAATTTCACAGGCTCACAGCTGGAGAAGAATTTTGCCTCAGGATGAATCACACTTTCAGTCTCCTAGGATTTGACTGTGTTCTTGTGTTGGAAGCTTAATCCCTAAGGCAATAGTGCTGGGAGGTGGGGCGGAATAAGAGGTGATCAGGACCTGGGCTGGCTCTGGTCTCCTGAAGAGACCATGTTCTTATTGGACGAGAGGGTTAGCTATCAAGAGGGTGGGCTTGTTACTAAAATTAGATTGGCTTCCTCTTGCTCTTTCTTACCACATTTCGATGCAGCAAGAAGGCCCCATCAGATGTTGGTTCCTTGATATTGAATTTTGCAGCCTCATGAACTGTGAGCAATAAATTTCTTTTCTTTACAAATCATCCAGTCTCAGGTGTTGTATCACAACAGCACAAAACAGACTAGTAAAATGGTCAAACGTGTGGCCCAGCTATAGAGGTAAAATTAAATATGATCCCAAATGGTGTGTAAGGGAAAGAGAAATGTAGAGTGTTGCATTTTTATCATGGAAATTTTTGAGTGAACAAAAAAATAGCAGGAACCCCTAGGTATGTATTAGCCAGCTTCAATGGTCATCAATGGATGGCAAATTGGGATTCTATTTTTGTTACCTTTATTCTCCCTTTACCTCCTGCTAGGGTATTTTAAAGAAAATACTAAATACAATAGCATTACACTCATTAAAAATTTCAAAATACAGTAGAAACTCTGTAAGTTGACCATCCAAGGGACTGTAGCAAACTGGTCAACATATGGAGGTGGCCTACATAAGGAACTAGGCCTGCTGTACTGATATATACGTGTGGTGCAAGTCTGACCTCTGAAAATTAGGCCAATTTAAGGAGGTGGTCAATGATGGAGGTTTTACTGTATTTGTCTAAAAGATGAGTGAGTCCTTATTAAAAAGCACAGTGCCTACTATACTTTCATGCTTTAAGAATCTAATCACATCATTTACTTCATGTCAGCTAATATTACATCACTGTTCATACTTCCCTATGTTCTAAAACAATGCCTTTATAGTTAGGTTGTCCAAGTCAGAGCAAAATAAGTTCTTCATATGCTATTTATTTGATTGATAGGATTTTCCTTAGTGTTTTATATAAAAATATTTAAGATGACATTGAAAATACTATACTGAACACGTATTTGCCAACTGGGTTAAGCCACGTCTTAATATACTCCTTCTATCGTGTAACTATCTATCTATTTCTACACTCAATAACTGATCCATCTTAATTTTTGAAGCTTTCCAAAATTATGTGACCGGAATGGAGAATCTGAGAAGAGTATTAGACAGGTGCAGCTAGAGTCACTAAGGGCAGGTTATGCAGAGCCTGGTTTTCTTGGTTAAGAAGTCTGAGCTTCACCTTATATTCTTGAGTGAAAGACAGAAATTGAACTAGATAACCAAGTAAAAATGATGACATGTCACATAGTGACAAGTTAAGGAGAAATGGTAGAAAAATAAAGGGTTTGGAAGTCAGAACAGTTGACAGGTAACAAGATTTGCGATTTTGGACTCACCCTGTAATCTTAATACTTAGAGAGGTCAAAGTGGGAGGATCCCTGGGGTCAGGAGTTCAAGATCAGCCTGAGCAAGACTGAGACCCCATATCTCCTAAAAATAAAAATAAAAAAATTAGCTGAGCAACGTGGCCCACACCTATAGTTCCAGCTACTTGGGAGAATGTGGCAGGAGAATCACTTGAGCCAGATTTTGAGGTTATTGTGAGCAATGATGGTACCACTGCACTCTAGCCTGGCTAACAGACAGAGAATTTGTCTCAAAAAAAACTCTTGCAATTTTAAACAGCATGGCCAGGGTAGGTGACATTTGTATGAAGTCCTGAAAGAAATGGACAAGTAAACCATGTGGATATGCGGGGGGATGTGGATTTCAATAGAGGAATAGTGAGCAAAGACCCTGAAGCTAGAATCAATTGACATTTATTTTATCATTTTAATAAAGTAGAATTACACAAACATTATGAGGCTTTTGAAAAAGGAATAACATAACAATAGAATGAACAGTCATCCTTAATTCTGCTACTGCTGGAAAACAAATCATTTTCATGTTCTATTCTTTAATCTTTTATGTATCTATGTTGACCTCAAGTAATATTTAGGAAAAAATTATATGTAGACACACACTCTTAACTTTTGTTTTATCATAAATGTTTTTACGTTACTCTATAACCTGTACAATTATTATGTAAATGTCTACTCATTATTTCATCAAATAAAACATTATAGAAATCTTTTACCTAACAATTCTCCTGTTTTGAAATATTTATGCTATCTTTTTCTTCCTAAAAAGATAGCAGTATTTTTTACAATGAAATGATTTTTTAAAAAAAATAAAGTTCATCGTGTATATTTAAAGTACACAACATGATGTTATGAAATACGAAGTCTGACCATTAAATTTATGAGTTGATCCTAGAAAAAGTGCTTCACAGATCATTGCTGAAATCATTATAGACACCTTCAAAGTACTCCCCGTGGGAAGCCATGCACCAAGGCCAGTGCCTACTCCACCCTTCAAAGCAACTTTGGAGCTCTCCTACTGGAATGGCCATCAAAGCTGTCTTGTTCTGAATGTTCTGAATGTCATCAGAATGTCTTCCCTTCAATATTCCCTTTTCTTCACCCAAAGAAAACCAGCACATTGTACCCCACGACTGCATTAATGTACACAGCTATGAGTTAATAAAAAAAAAAGAAAGAAATAAAGAAAAACATCATTGGAGACCAGACCAGGTGAGTAGGGAGGGTGTGCCAACACAGTGATTTGTTTACTGGCTAAAGACTCCCCCACAGATAGCGCTGTGTGAGCTGGTGCATTGTCATGATGCAAGAGCCACACCTTTCTCCTGCCAAGATTTTCAGTTACAATTTTTCTGTTTCTCTAGGGATGTTTACTTGGTCTTCTATGCTTCTCACAGTCAGCCAATGATTCTGATATACAATTCAATGAATTTTTTGAAAATTCTTCTTGTCTCGGGCAACCTTGACCTCTCTTCCGCAGTGACAATCCCCCCCCTCTCAGAAAAACGTTTAATCCACTTGCACACTGCCATTTTTTTCATGGCCTTATCCCCATATACTGGGGCTCACTCGTCCCTGATTTCACTTCCACTCTTGACACATTTAACAAGAAATTTACAAATGTTTGTTGTGGCTCTAATTCAGGCGCCAATATTCTTGCGACAGAACACAAGAACAATGATGAACTCCACTGAGCAAGACACCAGCACAGGTTGACAGGAACACAACTCTGAGACATTGACACAGCAGGATTATGAGACTTTACCAAGCTGGGTGT
>CAUYQV010073075.1:0-30656 GCA_963574575.1 Galagoides demidoff
GGTCTTTGTTTTTTAACTTGTTTATGTGGTGAATTATATTTATAGATTTACGTATGTTGAACCATCCTTGAGATCCTGGGATAAAACCCACTTGGTCGTGGTGTATGATTTGTTTGATGTGTTTCTGGATTCTGTTGGTTAGGATCTTGTTGAATTATTTAAAAACTTTTAAAATTTTTCATCTAAATTCATCCTTAACTCAAAGATATTAAGCAGCAGATTATTGAATTTCCATGTATTTGTATGGTTTTGATAGTTCCTCTGAGAATTAATTTTTAATTTTATTCCACTATGGTCTGAGAAGACATTTGGTATGATTTAAATTTTAAAAATCAGTTAAGGTTTGTTTTGTGTTGCTTTCTTGGAAATATCCTGTGTGCTGATGAGAAGAATGTGTATTCTATAGTTTCTGAGTAGAATGTTTTCTAGATGTCTGTTATATCAAATATTCATATACGAGATACTGTTCCAGAAATTATGTTGGTTGTTACTTAGTTGTTTGTATTCTCCCTTGTGTTACTATTTTATAAAAGCTGGATGTTGTTTTCTCTTTTCTACTCTTGGGTGTTTTTACATTGATGAGTGTCAACCTTTTATTTTGATATTTAAAACTTCTTTGAGTATTTCTTGAAGGACTTTTGTTGATAAAAAATTGCCTGAGCATGTGCTTGTCTAGGAAAGATTTTATTTCTTCTTTATTTATGGAAGTTAGTTTTGCAGGGTACAAAATTCTTGGCTGAAGGTTATTTTGATTAAGAAGATTAAAGACAGGATCTACCGCTAACTTAGAAAGTTTCTGTTGAGAAGTCTGCTATTAGTCTAATGGGTTTTCCTTTCTATGTTATTTGATGGTTTTTTTCCCTCTCAGTTTTCTCCTTCATGTTGTCTTTGGCAAGTTTGATGAATGTGCACTTTGGTGTTGTCCTACTCACAATACAATTTCCATTTCATTGAGCTTTTCATATCTGGATGTCTAAATGTCTGGTAAGAGTAGAGAAGTTACCTCCATTATTCCCTCAGACAGGTTTCTAGGCTTTTTTCTTTTTATCTCCTCCTTCTGGTACACCTATAATTTTCATGTTTGGGCATTTTACATAATCTCCTATTTCTCAAAGACTTAGCTCATTTCCTTTGATTCTTTTTTTCTTTATTTTTGACTGCCTGCATTAATTTGAAACCCTAGTATTCAGGTTCTGAAATACTTTATTCTGCTTTGTCTAGTGTATTCTTTGAACTTTCCTCTGTATTTTGAAATTCCCTAAATGGCTCATTTTTAGTTCTTCTTCTTCTTTTTTTTTTTTTTTTGTAAAAAAATCCTTTTAGTAACTTTTTCATTCATGTCCTGAAATTTTTTTTTGTTTCTTTTTATTGGTTTTCAACTTTCTCATGGATTTCATTGAGCTAACTTGCAATCCATACTTGAATTCCATATCTGATGTTTCAAAAATTTCCTGTCTGTTGGAGTCCATTGTTAGAGAGCTAGTCTGATCCTTTAGGGGTGTTGAAGTGGCTTGATTTTTGTATTTCTGGAGCTCTTATGCTAGTTCCTCCTCATCTGGAACCTCTTACATCAGCTCAAAACAGAAAGCTTTATAGTTCACTTGTTTTCCTCTGCCAGGAACTCTGTTGCTTAGTGTAGAGAAGAAGAAGCATACTGCCTTTTGTCTCAAACAGGTAAGTACCTACTGTGGTATTGGTAGAAATTTGGCTTGTTTGGACCCCACACCTCTGGGAGAATGTTCATGCCAGCAGGGGTGGACTAGGTTAGAGAATCCCTAGTCACAAAGACCCTGGATGGTCTGCCTAGATCCTGGGGGTCCACATCAATAATAGGCTGGAAAACTTGCTCTCCAACCTCTGAATTCAGGCAATAGCTATGATAATGAAGCGTAGAGTGATATTGTGCGTGGAAGACTGGTCAGGTTGGAGGAGGGCAGATACAACATGAGCCTGAGAGAGGATCGTCCTGCTCCTGGTGATGAGATTAGCAGAGACAGGCATCTGTCATCTGTGCACAAGCCACTCATGCCTCCTTCTCTCAGTTGTCTTTGACCTTTATGGGTAGAAAAGATTCCCAGCCTCCTTCCACACCAGTCCACCTTCAGCAGAGGTGGTGAAGGCAGTTTAGCCCATTGTTTGCAGAGCTACTAGACTGACCATGTCAGAGATATTGAAGAAACTCCTAACATATGTATGCTGGGCTCCCAGAATTGGCTGAGGGCTGCCCCTGAAATACTATGGTGGTGGTGGGTAGTTGTGCTAGGACTTTTCTCCAGGGAGGGCAGGCACTTCTCAAAAGTGACAAATAGCTCAGGAAGAAGACTGCTATTCTCACTGTACCTCAGTGGAGGATGTAGTTTTTTCTTTGGGGCACATAAAAGTGCTTGCTTTGACTTTTTAGTGGAAAAGGAACAAGCCCTAAGGCCCATGGAAGCCTGGATGTGATGGGTACTCTGTCAGAGATGGGGCAGCTGCTCCCAAGTGTCCTGGCTTAATTGTTCCCTGTGGAACACTGACCAGTTAGAAGCAGAAACAGGTATGGTTGCTTCACCCACAGTGGGCAGAAGTGGGGAGGAGAAGGCCCTAAATGGTGGGGAGCTGGTGCCCTCATCCCCTTTGTCCTAAGGAGCTCTATGGGGTCCTGCACTTTCATCTCAGTTGAAAGCAGTCTGCTCTGAAAACCCAAGATCCAGAAGACTCATAGTTCCTCTGGGACCCACTGGTCCCCCAATGCTGTTATTGTCAGAGTGGGTGCTGGGGAGCATTGGTTGTGGATCTAGTGACATAGAGACTCAGGTGCTGAGATTTTCTATTCAGGACAACTGCAAAAATGCTGCCTGTCTATGAAGAGAGGGAAATGAGTGTCATCCTGTATGTAAAACCTAGGTATGAAGAGCAGAGCAGTACTGGGGATTTATCCCCTCCCCAACATCCTAGGACTGGCCATCCCACTGCACACCCAGACCAAAAGCATGGATCAGTGGCATCTATGTCCATAGCACTGGGTGGGATCAGAGGCAGCTATGTCCACAGCATTGGTGGTTCCTATGTCCACATCCCTTCTTGGGCCTTAGTGCTGTTTCTGCACAGGGGTGAGGATACTCTCCTATCCCATGGACTCCTCTCTGCACTCATGTCTCCACTGAGAGTGGTACAGACAACTTTGGATGATAAGCTAGGGTCTTTGAGGTGCAGGAGAGTGTGTGTTGCACTTTGCTCTATCCTAAAAAAGATTTGCAGCACTTTCCAGTCCCCCTAGGGCAGCCCACCCTATGGGTCAGAACTCTGGAAATACTGCTGCTCTCCTGTCTTTCTCTGTTCTTTTGTGGTTTGACAGTCCAGGGGAGTGCTGGGGGATGTTAGTGTGAGATCCAGTGACAAGGACACTGAAGGGCTATGACTTCCCTGGCAGGCAGAGGCACCAAATGTTTGTCCAAGCACTATGATACCTGCTGTGTCAAGTAGGATCTGTTGTGGGAGGAAGCAATCCAGCATGGGCCCATAGCCTGGTACTTTGCTCCCAAGAAGGTCTCAGTTTGCTGATGGCAAGAGCACCTGGATTTATCGGGCAAGAAGGACACTTTTATAGATTGGGAGCTGGCAGACTGCCTCAGTTGTGAGGGGAGGAAAAGTAAACATTCCCACCTACCGTCTCCCTGGACTTAGAATCCCTCAGAGGTCAGTTTCTTGCTCCTTCTCATTCTGCTCTGTAACTTCTTCCCATGGGATCTCCAGTAAGAGTAGGTTTTGGCACCTTTCCCTCAAGTGTTTCATGTGGGCTGTGCTTTTTCACATGAAACTTTTTCTTCTTTTTGGGACAATATGGTGACCAATGTCAGCCCTCTTGCCCCCTCCTCGCTAATATATGTTCATTGAACATTTATAAGAGATTAAGAAATAGTGATAGTAATTTGTTATGGACAGGCTGTACATGACAGTCTCCCCTAATTCATATGTTACACACCCCCAGTGGGATGGTTTTATGAAGTGGGGCCTTTGGAAGTTAATTGGAGTCCTTATAAGAAGAGAAAAAGACTAGAGTTCTTGCTATCTCTTCCTTAGGTGGGGTCAGAGGCAGCTATGACCAGAGCATTGGGTGGGATCAGAGTCACTTATGTCCAGAGCATTGGGTGGGATCAGAGTCACCTATGTCCAGAGCATTGGGTGGGATCAGAGGCAGCTATGTCCAGAGCATTGGGTGGGATCAGAGGCAGCTATGTCCAGAGCATTGGGTGGGATCAGAGTCACCTATGTCCAGAGCATTGGGTGGGATCAGAGGTAGCTATGTCCAGAGCATTGGTAGTTCCTCTCTTTCAACCCCAGAAGAGGGCTGTCTTTCCACTGGGGAGTGGGCCTTCAGACATTGATTCTGCTTTCACCTTGGCCTTTAATTTTCCAGTCTCTATAACAGTGAGAAGTCAATTTCTGTTCTCTAAGCCACCCAGTCTATTGTATTTCTGTTGAAGCAGCCCAAACTGACCAAGGCATACATGGAACACAATTTTCTGACAAGAAAACAAAATTTGAAAAAAAATAAATCTTTTTAACAAGGTACATATGGTATCTATAGAAATTAACACTACAAACTTATAATTAGAAGCATTATAGTGACTTCAAGGAACCACTTCCCTGTTCAGCACAGAAATACTCCAAAAATTGCATTGCTTTGCTTTTTAAGTTTAAAAATAAGTTTAAAAAAGGCTGAAAATTTATCAAAATCTCTCTTAATCTATTAAATAAAATGACTTAACTCTGTATTGAGTAGACTATGTTAGAGGAATTAATCTAGTTTTTGCTATCGGACTATTATGAGAAGTTTAGAAATAGGGCAACCTATGACTTATATCATTCAATATTGAGATTCTAAAATATTCATCATCTCTTTCACACTTTTTGGATGCATTTATATGATGTATAAAGGAAATAATTTTTGGTGAGAAGTGATTGTTTTCAAATGCTGCCTAAAATTACCATTGCAGGAAATTAATCTGTAGTCTCCTCATAGTGAAATACATTATTTTCACCTCAGATAATTTCCCCACATGATGAATGTTGATAAAAGTATAATATGAAAAAATTACAAATGAGTTCTCTTATCCCTATTATCTATTTCCCACAAATAGATAGAGTGAGCAGACCTGGATAAGAAATTCTTTGTTAGTAACTGCATGTACATATCACAGAGCCGTTGAAGTCACTGATGCTTTCTATATAGTCTCATTTATTTAAGATCTCTGCGTGCCTTAGTTTCTTCATTCGTAAATTAAAGACAGTAATTGATACTTTTCTCATTGGACTACCCCGAGGAGCAAATAAATTAATTCACATAAATTTCTGGTCTTGGCACACTGTAAGTTAGAATAAATAACTATTATCATTATTGTCACTATTACGTATTATTAGCTGCTCCATTTCCAGCCACTTGTGCACCATCTTATGTAGATGGTGCTCAGTATGATCAGACTACAGATTAATTTCCTCCAGACTTTCTTTCTGTCTATGCAAATGTAGTCTCCTTTCAAGATTCCTTCCTCTCAGTTTCAAAATCTTCCCAGAGCCTGGTCATGTAGGTTGTACTTGGCATAGCACAATGTAGTTATCATATTTGTTTTTTTTTTAGACAGAACCCTGGGTAGAGTGCTGGGGCATCACAGCTCACATCAACCTCTACCTCCTGGGTTCAAGTGATTCTTCCGCCTTGGCCTCCCAAGTAGCTGGGACTACAGGCGCCAGACACAATGCCTGGCCATTTTTTTTTTTTTTTGGTTGCAGCTGTTGTTGTTTGGCAGGCCCAGGCTGGATTCGAACCAGCCAGCTCAGGTGTATGTGGCTGGTGCCTTAGCTGCTTGAGCCACAGGCGCCGAGCCTGTAGTCATCATATTTGGAGAGTTATTATGGCAATATTGTAGTAGAGACCATCAAAGTTAATGTTAATATGTACAAAGCCAGCATACTGGGGCGAGTGGAGGGGCAATTCTGAGTCACCACTGAGCTTTCATTAAGTTCTGCACAGTGTTGTAGACAACAAGCTAGACTTGGCATATGCTCTCCTTGGAATGGAGAAAGTAGATGACCAAGAAATGTTTGTTAAATGATTAAAAGTAAGTGACCTTTAATCCAGGAACCAAGTTGTGTGATTTTTGGCCATGAATTTGAGGGTAGAAGACCTTGAATCCAATGGGTTGTGCTGACTGACAGCTGTGCCTGAGACCGCCATCTGCCGCACAGGAATTGTAACAACGAGACCTTACAGTAGCTCTTTCAGTGCCAGCTTTCTCATTTTAATATCGAGCTAAGTGCACTTTCCTAATTCTGAAAACCAAAAAAGATCATGTCTGGGTGAATAATTCATAAAGGTAGGATTATTATTATATTTTGTTTCACATATCTTGGCAGACATTTCCTTTTCTTATCGTAATTGCTTTGAGTCTTCTGCATCTTTCTTTCTGGAAGGCTTATCTGGGGTGTGAGTTGAGCAGGTGATGGCTTTTGCTTGCAGTTCAAGGTGGCAAAGCAGCTGCTAACAGAATCTGCGTCTCAGGGAAGGGCTTGATCAGATTTCCATTTCATGGGAGCCAACTGAAAGGGCTTTGGGACAGATTTGGCATTCAAACAAATGAAGCAGAGAAGCCTGATTAGAAGGTGGGTTTGAAGAGGACAGTGGGAACCAGGGCCTCGAGTGATCCCTGAGCCCCAAAACCCACCCTTTGTGGGGTTTTTCTGTTTATCTGGTTATTCCTATGACTGTAGACTGGAGTGTGCTAGGAGCTCTTGGAAGCGTATAAGCCATGGATACAAGACTTGAGATTTAAGATCATGTGCCCTAAAAATCAAACTGACACTTGAGGAATCTTTACACTTGGCTCTTGGAGTCAAAGAAACAGCTTGCTCCTTTTCATGGACACACGGTTTCTCAGATAAAAGACTGAGCAGCCCTGAACTGAGTAAGCAAGGCCTAAGTCGAACATAAGCTGATGCTTTAACAGAACGAGAACGGATGCTCCCAGTTCCCACGGACGTTCATCTTTTCCAGCTCACACACACCTTTTCTCAAGGATGAAATCAATCTTTTTGAAATGAGGAAATGAACTGTGTCGCCAGCCCTTAGAGTTATGAGTGAAAAATAGGGTGGATGTTCAGCCTCACGTAGGTACAACAAATAATTCAGATATTGAAAATGTCCTGTTGGTCCCTCACATGATTTCAGCCTGCATGCCTTAAGAATCTTACTAAATTTGAATTCCTTACATTTTCAACTTATCCTGTTTGTTTTTAGAATTCTCTTTTTTTTTTAATATTTGGGAATAGTCTGTGGCATCTATACCTTTTTTTCGAAATAAAATCAGAGATCTGTAGAGCCAGAAGGGGCCTTATACACCATGTGATTAGATCCCTTCTATTTAAAGATGAGCTGCAGAGGCTCAGAGAGGTGAAAGGGTTGCCCAAGAGTGGAGAGTAGTAGAACGGGGCTCAAATCAAGGTCTCCTCCTTCTCCTTCTTTGCCACCAAACTATGTCTCAAAACACAAAAGAAAACCAAAATCAAATAAACAAACAAGGTGGTTTTACTCACAAGGATCAACATCAAAGTTTAGTCAAGCCCCTAATGTGGTGCTCAGTGCAGGCAGCTCAGTGGTCAGGCACATGTACTCAGGTCCGACCTGGTCTCCCTTCCACGGTTTCCTTCTCTGTGGCTTGGGGTGCATGGCTGAATCTAAGTTTCAACTTATTCGCTTGTAAAAAAGTGGAAAATGAGAGTACACACCTCGCTTATGAAGTAATTCATATCAAGTGTTATCTCCCAGCCTGATACAGAATTAATGCTTAATAAATATTAGCTATGATTACTTTTTGTCTATATCTGAGAGAGGATTTTTTTAAAAGATATCGTCTTGTGGCTTGACCCTTCTGCAGTGCAGAAATGTTGTAATCAATGGTCCTTGGGCTTCAAAGAATTTAGAATCTTGATGAGCAAATTGAGGTGTTTAAAAGTTAAATACTATTTACATAGCCTTCAATTTCCTTTAGAAGGAATTGCCCTCCCAGGGTTGTTTTTACAGTTGACAATCATTTTCAGGTGTTTTCCATGTGAATAGCAAGTACCATGTAAGAACTTTACCAAAGGGAGAAAATACACAAGCCAGCTCTGCTGGATTACCCGTGGTTCCGTAGGCTTGGAAGGTCATTCTCTTTCCTGCAAGTCCAGCTTCTACTGTCCTTCCTGGTCTTGGTTCAAATACAAGGGGTCTTGCCCTAGCTTCCCAGGCCTACCTTTCACAAAGCATTTTTTTTTTTTTTTGAGACGGAGTCTCAAGCTATCCCCCTGGGTAGAGTGCCGTGGCATCACAGCTCATAGCAACCTCCAACTCCTGGGCTCAGGCGAGTCTCCTGTCTTAGCCTCCCAAGTAGCTGGGACCACAGGCGCCTGCCACAACACCCAGTCATTTTTTTGGTTGCAGCCATCATTGTTGTTTGGCGGGCCCGGGCTGGGGATTCGAACCCGCCACCTTAGGTGTACGTGGCTGGCGCCTTAGCCGATTGAGCCACAGACGCCGAGCCACACAAAGCATTTTTTTTTCTCTGTGTTATTAACAAATGTCACTGTGGGTATCATTTTTACGGGTAGTCTTCAGAACCCTGTCCGTGTCTAATTAGTTCTCATTACCTGCTGCACCCCGTGCTTCATCCTTTACAGAACTTGGAGAGGTGATGTGTGTCTTGGCTGGAGCATAGGCCCAGCACTAGATTGCCTGGGTTCAAGCTTTAGGGCTGTCATTTCCTAGATATTTGATTTTGGATAGGGCACGTACTCTCTCTGTACCTGTTTCAACATTTCTAAAATGGGGCTTGCAATAGTGCTTACTTCAGGTGGTTATAATGAGAATTAAATGGATTAATTTGTTTAAACAGGTTAATGTTGGTGAGCTATTTTTATTAGCCCATATTATTATGATTATCCCTTTACTTGTTAATATATCTTTTCAGATTATAAACCCATGAAATTGGTACTCTTGACTAGAAATTACATTCTCTAAAGCCAAGCAAATATATTCATTGATATAATGCAAGTAAAGGTGATGAGATCTTGAAGGAAAGACCTCTGTTTTATTTATCTATATATCAAGTAGTCTGTTTCTACTACTGGCCTGGCTCATTATTTAAGTTTGATGAATGGATGTATAAATGCACACTCTTCCTAAAACCTTCTTTCTATGAGCTCAGGAATTAATTGCTAATTCCTCTGTGCTCCCAGATCCTCACAGCACCAGTCTGGATCCTTTCCTGTGGCAGGTATCCACGGCTGCTCTGCTCTATTCTGGCTTGCACTGCCATATCCCTGACCGGTGTTTGACCTCCTTGAAGATGAGGTCTGGTGTGCCGTCTGTATTCCTTCAGCACCAGCACAGTAAGTGCCCAATTCATGTTTGCTGGAAAAAACCTGACAAAGAATGACTTTCTGGAACATATTGAAAAACCTATTGAGTCCCTGGTTCCTGGTTCCATCATGAGTTTACCTCAAAAACTTAAAAGAAATGAATTTCCTAAAAGAATAAAATAAGAAGCTTACTTTTAAAACGTGCCAACTATCTAGTCTCAGGAAAAAACTCCAGGGGAAGTATTTTTTGTATTTGCTCTATAATTATATAAATTATAAAATTTGTTTTTCTGCAGTTTTTGGCCGGGGCTGGGTTTGAACCTGCCACCTCTGGCATATGGGGCTGGTGCCCTACTCCTTTGAGCCACAGGCGCTGCCCCATAGTCAGTAATATTAAACTCAATATTTTGTTTTCTCTCTTTTTCTTTACACTATGTTATGCTTTGAAAATTACTTAAAAGAAAACAAGTACTTTATCTTAATTTAAGGTACTGAACTTTCATGCTATTTTCTGGAGGGACAGGCCAGCTTGTTATAACATGGACAGTAGTGATGAAGTTGAATCAGCAGCATCTGGGAAATACCCGCTGTAGACAAACACGGCACCCAGTGTTGTCTGTGTTTTTATTCCAACACTCATGTCAGGATGAGAGCACACATTATTTTTCTCCTGGTTTGTTAATTCTGCCAAAATGTCAGTCTTGTCTACAGAGGTCCACGGCAGATGTTAGAAATGTAGCCTTGTGGAACATTGCTGCTAATGTGATCTAGCTTTTGCACTCAAGATCCTTCCTTTCCTTGTAAGCAGTTTGGTTTTTGTCATATCTCAGCATGAACATGTCTATGTGTGTTTGCTTTTCATAAAGGAACTAATTTGTTGAAATATCACACAACCAGTAATTAGGCCTTAGGATTATCCCAAATTCTGCCAAAGCACCAAGGGTCACATAGGTTTATATATGCCTAGCTAATGAGTCAGACTCATTTAAAAAATTCATTTGTCATGCTTATTAGAATGAACCTATATTCCTTTATTACCCCATGCAAATCCTTTGCACATCAAGCCTAGAGCATAAAATTAAAATTGCATGAAACTTTGATCTCTTTCTTCATTAATCACGCTAGATAATTACACACAGGTGTCAGCCTCTGTCTAATGGTAGATGCTTTCTGACCCCCAATATGCTGAATATTTGCTGTGCACACTTAAAAGAGAACTGGAAAATGTGTAATATAAACCATACCCTTTTCATTACAGCAGAACTGAAAAGTTCTGCCTGCACTATACTCAGACATAACTTTAATTAGGAATATCTGACAGCTAAATCAAAGATACCAAAATTAAGGGGGCTTCGACGAACAAAAGGATAAGAGAGGGTAAAAGGGCCAAATTAATGTTTTCGATATTAAATACTGTATTCGCTTAGATAATGTCAATATCTTAATTTGAATTTCTTTGTTTAGCTTACTTACTATGTTACCTGAAAAAAAAAAGAACCAAATAGCGATCAGTCTGTAATTGCACAAATACACAATATTGTTTCTAGTAAAATACACAGCACATAACGGCCTGCTGAAAAGTGTTCTGTGGCGACCACCAGTAATGTACAATGCAGTCAAAGACAGTCTGATATGGCAGCAGATCTGCAAGCCACTGACTTTGATATAATTTAAATGTCTCTGCCCATTTAATTTTTAATCAGCTTCCCCCAAAGGAAAAAGTTTTACTAAGGTAACACATGAGTTATGCCTATAGGTGTTTCATTTACTGTTTTACTTTTCTAAGAATGCCAATATATAGAACCTTACTATTGACATCAAAGATGAATCAAGAATTCTAGATGTTTAGGCTCATATAATAGCAATGTTCTTAGAAAAAAGAATAAATCAAAATGTCAACCTGGCCAGTGAGTTTAGAATTGGTTTGAAAAACTTAATATTTTAATTTGCTTGGCACGCATATCCAGTGTGGTAGGTATATAATATAGAAATTAACCTTATCTTAATAGTGTAATTGTATGACTACATATTAATTCAAGAGCATTACTACTGAACATTATTTGTAGGTCTGTGCTAGGTCCTGGGAATTCAGGGATGAAAGAGAATTCCTGATCTCATGGAGCCGATAGACCGGAGTTATAGTCATTGTAACAGGGTTTGCATGGAGTGCTCTAGACTCTCAGAAAAGAGGTCCTCAGTCGCAGATGAGGGGATATGAGGGAAGAATTCCCTGGGAGAGGATCCCAGGGGACAGTCTGAAAGAACCAGGCAGTGCAACCTGAGATGACTGGAGGGAAAAGAGTTCCATGAAGAGGGAGCAGCACAAATAGAGGCAGGAGGACTTGGACTAGTGTGGCACATTCTACTCAGTTATGGCTTCTGTTGGAATACGTGCTGAGGACTCACCCGAGATGGGTCTGGAAAGGTAAGGGCTGAATCTTGAAGAGCCTCATGTGTCATGCCAAGAAGATTGAATTCACTCCTGAAAGCAGCCTAGAGGTTTTAAATTGCAGCAGAACCTCCGTAGATGATCACCTCTCTACACTGACCGTCTCCTTAAGTTGACCTAATGTTCACAGGTTGGACGTGCACCACATGTACATCTCAGCACAGAAGGCCTGCTTCTTTATGTTGACCACCTCTCTATGTTGACCTGTTTGTTACAGTCCCTTGATGGTCAATTTAAAGAGGTTCTACTATATTTCAGGCAGGTTAGTAACTTCTATGATTGGATTTTTCATACTAGAAAACTGTCCCTATTAACAGTGAGGGAGTTTGACCAAGAAGGCTGCTGGGCTGGGGTGGTTTTGTGGTATTTCAGATAAGAGGTGCTACAGTCCTGAGCCCACACAGTGGCAGGGAAGTGACAAGCAATGAAGAGAACAGAGGGATTAAGAATCAATAGAACTTGGTTATATTTTCCCATATCAAGTCCAACGGGGCCAGTAGGTAAGATGTTTTTCTCCATGTTTCTATTGCTCTTTTTCCCTTGTTTCCTATAAGCTGGTTGCATTGCATCCCCATTGCCCCTTGGAGGTATGTGATAAAGAGTTAGTAGAAGCAGCTAATATATTTTTTGGTCATTGTTTTTCAAAGGGCTAAAGTGTAAGAGGATTGGGGGCCAGTTTGCAAAGCTGGTAAAAAGAAATGAAATGAATGGAAAAAATGGCTTGGTATTAAAAAAATTTGAAGAGTTTCCCCTGGATTAAAAAGAAATTCTCCTTTTAGTGGAAGGAAAATGTCAGAGGGGGTTTCCACAAGTGCTTCTGGCTCTTGGCCCTTCACGAAGATTGTAGTCAAGAAATTAGCCAGGGCTGCAGTTATGGGACAGCTTGACTGAGCGTGAGGAGTCACTGCTATGTTCCCTGCTCAAGGAGATGGCAAGACCAGAGAAATGGTTGCAGAATATATTCTGGCAGATGGAACTAAGGGCAGTTTTGAGACAATGTGTCTGTGCTCTAAGTGTGCCTAAAAGCATAAGAGAACCACAGGGTCTGGGGGCTCATGTGGACAAGGACAGCAAAGGTCCTTCTAGCAGAAACTAGGTTAAATTGATATTCTACAAAATAATAAATCTGGAGTTATCACTTTACCAGATCTTGGGCTATACTACAAGTCTATACTGATCAAAATAGTGTGGCATTGGCATAAAATAGAGATACATACCTGTGGAAGGGAGCAGAGTCTAGAGATGAAAGCAGCCTCATATTGCCATCTGATCTTTGACAAAGACGACACTGGGAAAAATAATTTCTTTCTTTTTTTTTTTTTTGAGATGGAGCCTCAAGCTATCCCACTGGGTAGAATGCCATGGCATCACAGCTCATAGCAACCTCCAACTCCTGGGCTCAAGCGAGTCTCCTGCCTCTGCCTCCCAAGTAGCTGGGACCACAGGTCCCTACCACAACGCCTGGCTATTTTTTGGTTGCAGCCATTATTGTTGTTTGGCGGGCCCCAGCTGGATTCGAACCCGCCACCTTAGATGTATGTGGCTGGCGCCTTAGCCACTTGAGCCACAGGCGCCAAGCCTTAAAATATTTTAATAAGTGATTTTTAGTGTAAGTGTTTTTTTGTGTAAACTCATACATTTGATTTATAGATGTAAACACTTATTCTGTGAAGAGTCCTATAGTCCTACAAACATTCACCAGTGGGCTCTGTGTCATAGAAAAGATCAGACACTTGCTCCAAGGTACAACTTGGACCAGAAAAGTTGGGATAGGAGGCAAGAGCTTAACCTAACATGGTACAGAACTTTCTAATGATCTGACTTGATGTGAGTATAGGCTTTGAAGATCTAGAAAGAGGATGAGATAGTATGTGTCTTAAAGTATTCACTGCTTTCTGTTTAAAGTTCCCACGACCCTGAATATCTGCTAAGGTTATGAGAAATAATCAGTGAGTGAGGTTCAAGGGCCCTATACCCTGCTTTTTCAATTGTATCCTATTTATTGAATGGCTAATAATAGATTGTCTACTTTACTTTGGTCCTATAAGCGTGGCCTTTGCTATCTTTATCTGAAGTCATTTCCTTTTGAATTAAGATTTCAAGGTGCAACCAATGTGCTGAATTATAGGCAAATGGCCCTAGGGTGGGCCAGAACCTGATATTATCGGTTATATTGTAATATATTTCTTTTCTTTTCTTTTCTTTTTTTTTTTTTGAGACGAAGCCTCAAGCTATCCCCCTGGGTAGAGTGCCATGGCATCACAGCTCATAGCAACCTCCAACTCCTGGGCTCAAGTGAGTCTCCTGCCTCTGCCTCCCAAGTAGCTGGGACCACAGGCGCCCGCCACAACGCCCCGCCATTTTTTTTGGTTGCAGCCATCATTGTTGTTTGGCGGGTCCGGGCTGGGGATTCGAACCCACCACCTTAGGTGTATGTGGCTGGCGCCTTGGCCAATTGAGCCACAGGCGCCGAGCCTAAAAGGGTAAATTTTATGGCATGTGAATTATATCCCAATAAAGCTGTTATACAAATAAATGTCAAGGCTGGGTGTGGTGGTTCATGCCTGTAATCCTTGCACTCTTGAGAGGCTGAGGCGGGTGGATCACCTGAGCTGAGGAGTTCCACAGCCAGGCGTTGTGGTGGGCACCTGTAGGCCCAGCTACTTGGGAGGCTAAGACAAAAGGATCACTTGAGCCCAACATTTTGAGGTTGCTATGAGCTATGTCGCCACAGCACTCTACCCAGGGAGACAGAATAAGACTCTGTCTCAAAAAGAAAAAAATTATGGCACATCATAATAACAACAATGCTCATGGCCATGAGTTTGAGACCAGCCTGAACCAGACCTTGTCTCTACAAAAGATATAAAAACTAGCCAAGTGTTGTAGTAGGTGCCTATAGTCCCAGCTACTTGGGAAGCTGGGCAGGAAGATCACTTGAGTCCAGAAGTTTGAGGTTGCTATGAGCTATCATGACTTCATAGCACTGTCTAAGGTGACAGAGTAAGACTCTTTCTCAAAAAACAAATAAATAGGGCGGTGCCTATGGCTCAAA
This sequence comes from Galagoides demidoff, assembly GCA_963574575.1. NCBI lineage: Eukaryota > Metazoa > Chordata > Mammalia > Primates > Galagidae > Galagoides > Galagoides demidoff. Next base: position 14,880 of record CAUYQV010073075.1, read on the forward strand.
GGAGTAGGGCGCTGGCTCCAGATACTAGAGGTGGTGGGTTCAAATCCAGCCCCGGACCAAAAACTGGAAAAATAAATAAATAAATAAATAAATAACATTTTAAAAGTAATACATGTTAAAGCTTCTTGAAAAGTTAAAATCCTTGTATGAATGAAAGTTTTTGTTTTTGCTTGTAACCACCAAAAAGTCTATATGCTGCTTGACCTCAAAGAGTCTCCTAGTAAGGGAGAAGGGCTTTCTGTAGGCAAAGCAAATTCAGTGCTAGGTTATTGTGTGATGTAGTTCTCTCATTTGTATTTACTAACTAATTTAGAAATAATAAACACATTATAGGTTAACATACATTTTTTAATAAAACTGGTTCGGTGCCCACAGTACAGTGGTAACGGCGCCAGCCACATACACTGAGGGTGGCGGGTTCGAAACCAACCTGGGCCAAGTGCAACAAAAAAATAGCCAGGTATTGTGGCAAGTGTCTGTAATCCCAGCTCCTTGGGAGGCTGAGGCAAGAGAATCCCTTAAGCCCAAGAGTTTGAGGTTGCTGTGAGCTGTGACGCCAGAGCACTCTACTGAGGATGACATAGTGAGATTTTTGTCTCAAAAAATAAAAATAAAAATTTTTATAAAACATAACTTTTTTAGGCTCAGTGACAGTAGCACAGTGGTAATGGCACCAGCCACATACACCAAGGGTGGCAGGTTGGAACCCGGCCCAGGTTAGGTAAGCAACAATGATAACTGCAACAACAACAACAAAAAAAAAATAGCTGGGCGTTGTGGCGGGTGCCTATAGTCCCAGCTACTCAGGAGGCTGAGGCAAGAGAATCACCTAAGCCCAAGAGCTGGAGGTTGCTGTGAGCTGTGATACCACAGCACTCTACTGAGGGCAACAAAGTAAGACTCTGTCTCTAAAAAAGAATAACAAAAAAAAAGAGAATATTTTAATAGCCTTTTAACAGATAATTGTGGATAATCATCTTTGATATCACACCAGAACTTAATAAGGAATACTTAATTTTAACATGGAATCTGAAACCCTATGAATTTTTCTTACTCTGTGACATTAAAATCCATTGTCCTTTCTTAAATTGCAAATGTACCTTTACCAGATCTGATTCTCTAACTTCACACACTGGTCATCTGAAAAATATTGGTTCCCTGAGTTTTATGCTGATCTTCAAGATGTCAATACATTTTATAATAAAATCCCAAAATACCACATTCATAACATCACCACCAATCTCATCAGAAAGTCTTCAAGCTGCCAAGTTCATGATGATAAATACAAGTTTTCCAAAATTCTAATTTTTGCTTAGAAACTCTAATTTTACCATTGGTCATAAATATTGTTATTTTCTTTGACGCAATAGGTTCACTATGTTTATTTCTGAGAAAAAGTTTGTCAGCCCCAAGTCTGAATAAACACAGTTATCTGTCACTTGTTCTTTCAAGTAAAACCGGAAGGAAAATTACTAGTTCAGTGTGCAACTCAAACAGTCCTAGAAGTGCTTTTCCTCGAGACAACACCAAGGCTCAGTCAGAATGTTTACTTCCGGTTTCCTCACACAGGGTATGAAAGGCGAGTACACAGCACCGAGTTAACAAAATGCAGCCATTTCCAATGAAGCCCGCCGGCCGGCGCAGGGAGAATGCATGGGCAGAGCGCTCTGGGCCAGCAGGCAGGCCGGAGTTCTGCCTGCAGCTCTGGCTGCCACTACTTCTGCACCTTTGGTGCAAATGTCAACACAATGGAAAAAGCAAGAAGCCCACTGGCATCATTATGAAAATCGCTTTGACTCACAGACCCCCTTGGAATGGTCTTGAAGGTGTGCAGGTGCCACCAGTCTAGATGGCACTCCCTGCTGGCCTAGGGGAAGGCAGATAAAACAACAGCCAAAGTGACACAGAAGAGGCAGAGGAGAGTGCATGTGACTCCTGTCCTGAGGCAGGTGGGAGTGCTGACAGTATCTTTCTCCAAATTTTCTCCAGTGCCTGGCGCCAGCTGGGGCCCCAGTGCCACCCAGCTGGGTATTCCAGACCCACACTGAGATCCACACTGACCTCTCTGGGATCCCTCCACCCCTCCACTTGGTTTCTGCTCCATGCCTGCTGACACATAGGCTGATACACCTACATGACTGAGAGCCTTAAAGGACCTAGAGTTCAGCCCAACAGGTTGCTTCCTGTGGCTTCCAATCTAACCACTGCTCTCCACTTGCTCTCTGCCCAGCACCACCTGTCCATTCCCCTGACCTCAACACAGAACAGGCAACTCCTGGGATCATTTTCCTGCTCCTGCACTAGAGTGGGCCAAGAGGGCATGGGCATGGTAGGGGAAAGAGGGCAAGAGGGCAGAAAAAGGAGAGGGTAGCAAACACTATGCCGCCAGACTCAGTACACCCGGGGGCGGGGAGGGGGCTTTCCCACCAATCCCCACCACACTGTTAGCTTCACTGCTATCAAAGGCATTTTCTCCCTTTCCTCTAAGACAGCTGAGATCTCCTAGAAGGGAAGGCTCCTTCTCTCAGCACTGCGGTCAAGAGCCCCCACCCAGCAAGCACTTAGCACACGACCCCACGTTGGCTGAAAGCCCCATCCCCCCGGATATTCAGTAAAACAATGTGAAGTCCACAGAGGAACAGATCTCTCTCACTGGAGACTGTTACAACCACAGGAGCAGTAAAGCCACTTGGCCTGCAGAGCCAAACTGGGAAAACAAAGTGCCATTCAGGCCCCAGACACACAATAGGCCCTTGTCCTCTTTTCTGGTTCAAACCCAGAGCTGCTAAGCAGAGCCCCGTGGGTGGCCCTTGGGCAGGGCTGCCCCTAGAATGTGTGGAGCCCCCAGACATATGTTTTGAGGACCTGTCTATATAAAAAACTTTAGACACTCAAAATCAGTGTCAGTATCATACTAGAAGCCAATCCCATGTGCTCCCACAAGAGAAATAGACTGTAGCCATCTCCCTAAATTCAGCTCAGACATGGGAACCTGGAACAAACAGCCCATAGAACCAAGTGGAGCGGGGAGGGATCCCAAAGGGTCAGTCTGGATCTCAGTGTGGGTCTGCAGCACCCAGCCAGAAGGGCACTGGGGCTCAAGCTGGCGCCAGGCACTGGAGAAGACTCAGAAAATTTGGAGAAAAGTACACCAAAGTGTGGGCTCCCCTAAGGTGAAAGTTCTGGGATAAGGGCCATGAGTGCCCAGGACTGAGTGGTGCTGACCCTGATGACACAGCCACCATGGGGGTTTGAAGGGTTACCGCAGTGACTCTCAAAAAAGAAACCTAGGAAACCAAAGCCCTGCCACTTCTTGTTTTCTCTTCTCTGGGGATATCCAGCCACCTGAGCAATTCAGAATCTCAGGCGACCCAAACATTGCATAAGCCAGGTCTTTACACCTTTCCCACCATCTCTTCTCCCTGAGCACCTATTGGGTGAAATAGGTGGTTTGTTTAAATTTCATACCTTATGCCTGCCGATCTCTCTCAGTAAGATCAACAGGTAAGAAGCCAGGAAGAAGGAATGCAGGGAGACTTCAGTAGTTCTTTGAGGGAAGGACTGAACCTGGCCCATAGTAAATGCTCCAAAAAGGTGAAGAAAGAACAAACTTAGATAATCTGCATACTGATAACCTGCTGTCAGGCAAAAAAGCATTCAATTCAACTTGAAACACGCCCTGTCCTCTGCAGGCACATCTGCCATCGCCTCCAGTGGCACTCCAGGGACTGGTTCACAGCAGTGACACGCAAGTCCTAGCACGCACCAGTGGGAAGGGGCTTACCAAGCAGACAGCTGGAGCACCAGGCCCCCAGCAGGGAGGGGGCAAGGAGGTTGCCGTGGCTCCTCCCACCCTCCACCCCAGCACACAAGGGCAAAGTGTTGAGGCTCTGAAACCTGCCTAAAGTTCCCTATGTTCTGCCAAGATCCACGCCCAGCCACTGCCTGCTGTGGGAGGCTGATAGGAAGGAGGGCGGCATCCCCAGGACTAGCTGGCAAGGCCAGTGCACTCTCATTACCCACTCACTTTGCCTCTGCAGCACTGATCACAGCTGTAATTGACCGGATCCGTGGCCTTCTGCCTCTCCTCTAGTGACAGGACATGAGGCTGGGGCCTTCTTTTCTTTGCTGTGTCTCCAGTTAGATGTGTGTATGTAGCTCAGTGACCAGAACACGTAGTGATTAGTAAACAGTTGTAGAACAAAGCAAGTTCTCCCTCAGCTGCCCAGCAGCCCTGGAGTCAAGAGCCAGCTGCGGGCCACTCAGTACTCAGTGATCATGCAAAGACCAAAACCCCTCAGAGGCCACGTGCCAGGTTGGGAGACTTCCAGCATCTATCCTAAAGTCTCATGCCAAGGCACAGAGAGAGTAACAAGGCAGACAACCCGGCCCTGCTGGGGAGCCAGGTTCCAGGCCCCCTTCCTCTTTCTCAGCCCTGCCTCAGGCCTCCTGCTCCTCAGCTCCTCAGCAGGAAGGTCCCTCCTCTGCCTCAGTCCCTCCTCCCCTTCCTCCTCCAAAACAAACACCCCAGCCCATGTGTCCTTCAGCTACTGATTCTGCTGGACCTCCTGCTAGTACTGCTGGGACTTCTCAGGAACAAATGACTCCCAGCAGAGGCCATTCTCTTCCCTGTCTCTCACTCAGTTCCCAGGGAAGCCACCCAGTTCCACTCACCACACCTCCCAGGATGAGCCACCAGCCCCTGTGGTCTTCCTCAGCACTTCCCACAGCTTTGCTCAGAAAGCCTGTGCAGCTTGTCGCTAGCCAGTTTTACATGTGCAGTCTCTGTTCCTGACAGGGTCAAGAGGGCTTCACTGCCTAAGCGACATGGCAGCAGGTCACTCACCCAAGTCTGCAGAGAACCTGAGTCTGTAGGAGCTGCCAGTCCGGAGACATGGCATATTCACCTTGGCCTCCTCAAAGCCTAAGACCAGGGATCAAGCACTGGGTAGTTATGGAGCCAAGAGACCTTGAATGAGAAAAGCACAGAACTGCAGAGAGTATGTAAGGTTTGTGCAGAGAACCTGGATCCCAGCCCTGGTTCTCGGTGACCTTGGCAAATTAGGCAAATCATCTACAAAACAAGAAACGTACATGAAAGTACTTTGCTCATCAGAAGGGTCTGTGCAAATTGGTATAGGTTTCCAGAAATGGCCTCTCACCTTTTCCAACCTAGGATAAAGGAGTTCCAAGATATGGAGATCTGATAAACTAAGAAAAGAGGTCAAGTCTGAAATTCCAGGGAAAACTGGACCCAAGCCAGGGAGAGCACGTCTTGTTTTGTAGGTTGATGTTTGTTGCTTTGCATGTCATCTCTGGGCTCTGTCTGGTATGTGTGTTTAGCCTTGGCTAGACTCAAACTAGAGAATATCCAACACTGACATCAGTGAATGTCCATCACCCTGGTGGATGAGAGAGAGTTACCAACATGGGGGAAAGGTGTAGAAAATGGTTGGCATTCTATACAATAAGGGGGAGATTATTTAGCCTGAACTTCGGTGACCTAGGCAAAGAGGTGCCTTGGCCTCAGCCTTCTGGGATGGAAATATCATATTCTAGGGCGGGCTGCAGGGAAGGTCTTCCAAGGATGGCCCAGAACCTGGGGTGGTCCAGGAAGGCCTCCTGCTACAGGAAGGGGACAAGCTGGAGGCTGGTTAGCTCTCCCCTACCCTCGCGTGTCTTCTCATTCTTGATGGAGCATCTGTCAGCAAGTATAGAATCGTTAGTCACATGCCTACGTCCCTTCCCTCACAGCAGCCTGTGAGCCCTCCAGGTGGTAAGGGAGACAGCAAGTAAAATCCTTTTCCCTCTTCCTAAAGAATTTTACGTTAAATACAAATTCATGTGCAAGTCAATCAGAATTCTTCCCTCTACCTATAGCTTCTAGAGAAGGGAAGTAAACAAACACCATGTCTTGAGTCCAATAGAACTGATTGTGCTATTAACATTCTACTTCTAACAGTCTCATTTTGGGGGTGTGGATATGAGATGGGTGGGGAGATGAGAGACAGAAGAATAAATTAAAAGGCTTCCTCGCCCTCTAAACCACACTGAGCATGTGACTTGCAGATATTCTCTTCACCCTGGCTTCAAAGCAGAGCTCCAGCCAAGTGAAGAAGGCCCAGGAGGAGAGGCTAGCAACACTTAGGCCTTGTCCTGGAAGACCTTCTCTGTCCAGAAGTTCTCTCATTGGGTAGCTCAGAGAGGAGCTAGACCAAGCCCAGTAAGCCTCTGGCACTCACATAGACAAGAGGGCTTTGGAGGAGTCCCCAGAAAGAACTCTTATAATCCCAGGCCCAAGCAGACTGCCTCAGGCTTTATCTCCCTTCACCCACATCCTTAAAAAGATCACCTTTGCAGAGTCCTGGTGGGGCCTGTGTGCTGATGTTAGGGACTCTCCAGAGACCTCCCTAGGAACCTGACAAGCTGGGAAGAAATGAGAATTCACTAGCTGGCAAGGAGGAGAGGGAGGCAGCACAGTGACAACAGTCGAATGGGCTCCAGGCCAGCAGCAGTGAGAGAATGGACCGATTCTAAGGATCCGTGCTAGGAACAGCAAACAGATAACAAGGGAAGGGTAGGGGATCTAACTTCCCATGGCTGAGAAGACAATGAGGTGTGGCCAGTGTGGGGCCTGGTCCAGGAACCAACCCCCCTTTGCATGAGGTCAGAATTAAAATCTAGGGTTTAATTCTTTGGGAAAGAGATAATGTACTACTTAAGAGGAAAACCAGGGTTTATGAAATGGGCATCAGGTCAAAGGCACATCAGTGAGCTAAACTTCTGCAAGTGGTTTGATAATAGCAGGTATGGCCTTAAAAATGCAGGTTGCTAACAGGGCCAGGCACAAAATGCTTGTTGAATGAATATAGGAATGAACTCAAAATAAGCCTGGTTCAATCTGAAGTAATCAGAGCAGCAGAGACAGAGAGAAGGTATTTGTAAGTGATGAGGAACCACCCAGAGTATACCTCGCTGGGGCACAGAGGAAGGGGAAGGCAGGAGGGGAAAGGCAAGAGCAAGTCTCCCCAGACTCCATATGCAGACAAGGCGAACCTTGCTGAAAGGTGCCAGGCTATGTGTCAGCAGAAATATTCACCCAGCATCCCTGGCACCCTCCTATGGGCAACAGAAGTTTCTGTCTTCTTTTTCCTGCCACAAGCCCCTGCCTAACAGCTGGATAAGAAGGAAAGCGTGAAACTAGGACTCAATTTTGGAAGGAAGCCCTAAAACTCAGAAGATGGAACCAGGATGGGTAGAAAGGGATGGGAAAATGTGCATAGGCCTAACGCCAGGGAAAGTGGAGGTCCCTGGAAGGCCTGTCTCCTAGGGATCCATCTGGAGACTCAGGAAGGGCAGCGGGCCAACTCTAAGCGATGGTTTCCCGTCAACCCCAAGAATCTCAGGGTCATTTCTCTGGCTTCCCTCCACCCTCCAAGCTGCCTCAACCCTGGCCCCTTTCAACTGGGTATCAAGGAATGGAGTTGGGCCTGGCTACAAATTTAATGTGTTCAATGCATAGAAATACAGGCATATGACAGAGGAAATGTGGCCAAGATGCCTTGTGTGGCCCTTGGCTCAATTGCCACCCGACTGCATCCATTTATACACTTGTTTTCTAGGTGTTGTGAGGAAGACAACCCACTTACACTAGGGCAACAAGGAGTATGGAAACATCCCTGCTAAAAACTCAGCTGCTTGCCAAAAAACTTCTTTACATTTCCTCAAATCCTTGGGCAGGATTATCTTTATCTTTACTGCTGCCTTGAAGAGGCAACATTCTAAAGAGAAAATAAAAGGAAAAAGAGAACAAAGGCTAAGGATAATTTTGTAAAACAGATGAGAACTAAGATGTCTGAGCAAAGAATCTGCTCCGCCACTCCAGGGGTAGGAAAAATGAAAGGAAGCTAAAGGTCTGCAAAGGACACAAGCACGGAAATAAATGAAAACCTGGAGCCATTCAGAGAAGTAAAAGCACAAACATGCCCGTCTTCTGGGGCTGGGGTGTAGCACAGCAATAGCCTGGTGCAGAGGGCCCAGCACAGGCAGGGGACTCAGATGGGCTGGGCTGAGCTCACCACTTCCCAGTTCAACCCTTAAAGCCTCGGCCTCTTCACCTTTTACCTCCAGGGTTATTGTTAGAAAGAAGAGATCATATATAAAAAGACCACAGGATTTTTAAAACTGATGTGTTTTGTTGTTGTTGTTGAGACAGAGTCCCACCTCATGCCCTGAGCAGACTGCAAAGCCGTCATAGCTCACTGCTGCCTCAGCTTCTGGAAGCTGCCAGGATTGCAGGCACTCCCCGAGGTGCTCAGCTGGGTTTTTCCACTTTTTTTTTTGTAGAGACAGAGTCTCACTTTATTGCCCTTGATAGAGTGCTGTGGTGTCACAGCTCACAGCAACCTCCAGCTCCTGGGCTTAGGCAATTCTCTTGCCTCAGCCTTCCGAGTAGCTGGGACTATAGATGCCTACCACAATGCCCAGCTATTTTTTTGTTGCAGTTTGGCCAGGGCCGGGTTTGAACCCGCCACCCTCGGTATATGGGGCCAGCACCCTACTCACTGAGCCACAGACAGGTGCCACCCAGTTTTTCCACTTTTTTAGGAGTCAGGGTCTCACTTGCTCAGGCAAGTCTCAAACTCCGGGGCTCAAGCAATTCCCCCTCCTCAGCCTCCCACAGTGCTGGGATTACAGGCATGAGCCATGTGTTAAAAAATAAATATTTACCATATTTTGCTGTGTATTACACACTCCTGTGTGTGTATAATGCACATCTAACATTTTTGGTCCAAACTTTCAGGGCAAAAATCTTCTGTTTTAATTTTTTTTTTTTTTTGAGACAGAGTCTCACTTTGTCATCCTCAGTAGAGTGCCATGGAGTCACAATTTACAGCAACCTCAAACTCTTGGGCTTAAGCAATTCTCTTGCCTCAGCCTCCCGAGTAGCTGAGACTACAGGTACCTGCCACAATGCCCGGGCATTTTTAGAGATCAGGTCTCACTCTGGCATAGGCTGGTCTCAAACCTGTGAGCTCAGGCAATCCCCCCACCTTGGCCTCCCCAGTGCTAGGATTACAGGTGTGAGCCACTGTGCCTGGCCATTGTTTTAATTTTTTAATGGAGAGCATAAGTGGCTACACGGTGGTGCTGCCCTCTCTTGCAAGATGCAAAAGACGTGAAGTCAGCCACTGTGGAGAAGCTGGGAGCCAGCCCAGGCAGCAGGTGAGAGTGGGCAGAATGGCCTGGCACCCAACACCCCCCAACTGTCCCCTCCCAGCCAACCTTGTTCCCACATTCTCTCATTTCCTATTCTTACCCATGTCAGACCCACATCTATCAATGAGAATGTGGCCACAGCTGCTCTGCTGAGAACCCCATCAAGGAGGAGCTTTCCCTGATGACACCCCAGTGAAGTACTCTACTCTTACATTTCTGTTTAGTGACTAGACTATGACCTCCTTGACCCATCCAGTCGTTGGGCACTCAGTTATGTCACAGTGAACATCAGCCTTTCCAAAACTTGCAAATCCTATAAATCACCCTGCAGCCTGGTTAAAATGAGACTCCTGACCCACACCCAGACACAATGAATCTGCTCTCCAAGAGGAAGGCCTGGGTACCTGTCCCATTAACAAGATCCTAGATAGGGAGGCACCTGTGGCTCAGTGAGTAGGGTGCCAGCCCCACATACCGAGGGTGGCAGGTTCAAACCTGGCCCCAGCCCCACTGCAACAAAAAATAGTTGGACACTGTGGTGAGCGCCTGTTGTCCCAGCTACTCAGGAAGCTGAGGCAAGAGAATCACCTAAGCCCAGGAGTTAGAGGTTGCTGTGTGCTGGGACATCATAGCACTCTACCGAGGGCAATAAAATAAGACTGTCGCTAAAAAAAAAAAAAAAAAGATCCTAGATGGTTCTTCCCACTGGTAAATTTGGGAAATTATACCAACTCAACACTTTGGGGGTTTAGACAGGTCATTGGCTCAAAACCATAACCTATGGGCTCAAGTAGCCCTGAGCTTACATGCTTCACTGCCAACTGCCAAGTACCCTCATAGACAGAAACTTCACAGAGACTGAGGGCCAAGGTCACACAAGCAGGCTACTAGTAGAACCAGGTCTCAGAACCCAGGTCTCCCAGACCCCAGCTCAAGGATCTTCCTCCTCAGCACAGTGTCCCAGGAGCCTCAGAATGGGACCAGCTGTACAAGAGGTGAGGCACCCCAGAAAGGGCAGGAATCTACCAGCCCTGGCCCCTTACACCAGCTTCCTAGAAAATAGCCCACAGGGGTTCTCAGCAGAGTGGCCATGGCCACGTTCTCATCGACAGACATGGGTAAGAATAGGAAACAAGAGGATGTGGAGACAAGGCTGGGCCAGGAGGGGACAGCTGAGGGAGGTGAGGGGCTCAGGTCATCCTGACACTCTCACCTGCTGCCTGGGCTTGCTCTCAGTTTCTCTGCAGCAGGCAGCTCCACACCGCACACTTTTTGCACGCGAGAAAGGCACTACTGCAGGCCACTTCCACCCTGCTTTCAAGGAAGTTCCAATGCTACCTGTTGCGTTGCTGCCGCCAGCATGCCCCATTCCCAGATAGCGGCAGCAGTGTCTGGCGCAGTCCGCAGGGCTGGAAGTTCTTGCAGCTATGGTGAGGGGGCAGCTGGGGAGGGGGTTAGCATGAAGGGGACAGATTATCATAGTCCAGGGTATAATTTTGCACACAGACATCATTATTGCTTTCTAGAGTTACACTTTTAGTGCATAAGCATAAAAAGAATTAAAAACTTTTATATAGATATGGAATTCATACTACCCATGTATAATGCACGTCCTTATTTTTCCCTCAAAAGGGTGTGCATTATACACCGCAAAATACAGTAACAAATAAAAGAGACACTCCAGGCTCAGTGCCCATACTCAGTGGTTCGGGCACTGGCCGCATACACCAGGGGCCTGCTAAAAAACAATGACAACTGCTGCAACAACAACAAAATAGCCAGGCAGTGTGGCGGGCGCCTTTAGTCCCAGCTACTTGGGAGGCTGAGGCAAGAGAATCACTTAAGCCCAAGAGTTTGAGGTTGCTGTGAGTTGTGATGCCACAGCACTCTACCAAGGGCGACAAAGTGAGACTCTATCTCAAAAAAAAAAGAGGCACTCCAGGAGAGTGGAACAAATTTAGTTGCCATTATTACTTATGCCTGCCATGATTATTTTACTGTTGCATTCTTTTAAATAAATTTAGCTATAGATAAGGGAAAACATTGAGGCCAAGAGTTCAAGATCGGCCTGGGTGACAGAACAAGATCCTGTCTCTGTGAACAAAGTAAAACAAAACAAACAAACAAAAAAAAACAATAGCTAGGGAGGGTGGTATGCAACTGTCATCCCGGCTACTCTGGACACTGAGGCAGGAGGTTCACTTGAGCCCAGGCGTTCAAGGCTGTAGTGAGCTGTGATCACACCACTGTGCTCCAGCCTGGGCAACAGAGCAAGACTCCATCCCAATTAACCAGTCAGTAAAGAAAAACCAATCAGCAGGAGCAAACCACCCAAGAATTTTGACCTCATTTTCCCAACACTTTGGAATTGTCCCTGAAAACTTTAGACTGACAAGGCTCTACAAAGAGAAAGCTGCCTACCCCCCATCACTGACAAAGTGGTTTCTTCCCTCACCTCCATCTCAGTTAAATGGGGGGGGGGGGAAGAGACCCACAGTCTTCCTAATTAGCATTCCCCTGTGCTCATGAATGAGGTTAGGGGTTCCTTTGTCTGCACAAAGCCCAACCAGCATCTACAATCCCTGAATAGACTTACTGAATTAGCAAAGATGTTTGGTAAGGTCTTAACTTAAATCAGGCGAGTGTAGGGTTTGACATCTAAATAAGCAAATAACTGCCTCATCCTAAGAGGCAGTTCTCAGCATTGGCTGAAAAAGTAATGAGCCTAGCTCTTCTAGACACACATCCTCAACTCCAGTGAGGAGTACCCAGTCTCCGTCCGCGCCATACTTTCATTTCCTGTCTCTGGCCCAGATCCTTATGTGGCTGCAAGTGACAGGGGCACCAGTGGTTTACCATTCACAAGGAAGCTGAGAGCCACTAGATGGCTGGTGAAAATGAGGCCTCTCCATCACTGGGAAGGCCCGTTAGTTTCACTTCGTTTCCTGGACTTTAACCCTAACTCTGATCCAGGTTTGCTGTTAGTAAAAATGCGGGTTTCAGAAAAGGACACAGAGGGCACGAGATCATTCAAGTTTCTGAAAAAATAACTCTGAAGAGAAAAGCCAGGCACAGGTCAGTAACACTAGCTTTGTAAAGAGAGAATAGCTCATCATTACTGCCACAGCCGTTCTCTAGGTGTGCTGAGCAACGGAGTAGGGTGGCAGGAAAGGAGACCAGACACTAATGAGTGGTCAGAGTCAGGCCAGCGGACGGCTCTGCTGCACAACAAAGGGAAGGGGACAAAGTCCTAAAAGTCCATTCCGTCCTTCCTGCCAAAGAGCCATGTAACACATCAGGGTTTTAAATGGGTCACAGAAAAGCCTATAGCTTCAGAATGTCAGAAAATTTTAAGGCAAAAAAAAAAAAAAAGAGAGAGCAAGTAAGAAAAAAGGTAGAAATTAAGGGTGTTAACTTGGCAGAACAAGTGACAAACACTATCCTTCCTTCTTATTTGCAAACAAGACAGACACAATCTTTGGGCAAAATGACAATGGCATCCTAGACTCCTCTCACAGAGAAGGAGTCTAAGAAGCTCTTAGGGAGAAAATGATCAAAGTCAAGCAAACTCAAGAGGCAGAGAAGATAATGAAAAGAATGACATGGCAGATAGATGAGAAGCCGAGTTCCTTAGCAGATGTGGGGTTGTTTAGAGGCCTCCAAAATATAAAGGTCCCAGACCAGGCAAGGGCGTTAGCTGACTCTATCACAATTAGCAGATAACCTCTGTGATCAGAAAAGGCAAGCAAACTATTTTCTATTTGAGGAAAAAACAAACACAGCTTACAAATGTAAAAAGTACAGCTCTTACTAAAGGCACACAATTTATGGGACGTTATCTTTTCTGAAACACTCTGGAACGGTAGGTAATTACCGACACTAATGAAATGGGATTAGCAAACATAGATAATTCAATAAATATTTACGGAGTACTTCTTAAGTGCAAGGCTTAATGTAGGAAGTAGAATTTTTTAAAAACTATATTAAAGTTTGAAAGGAAGGTTTGCCATTATCAATAATCACAAAATCTCAGAAATAACCCAAGTGTTCAACAGTAGGCAAATGATTAAACAAATCACAGTAAGTCAGTACCACTGGTGGGGACATCACCAGCCAGACCATCCCCCACCACTGGTGGGGACATCACCAGTACGTTGTTTAGCACACGGGCCTACTAACGTACATATTCTGGTCACAAGTACTACAGGATTCAGCAGCCCCCTGGTAACTACTCACCCGCTTTCTAACTCTACAGAGTTGCCTGTTCCAGACATTTCATAGAAATTCCATACACTCTGTGTCCTGCTTGTGTCTGGCTCCTTTAACTTAGCACAGTGCTTTTAAGGTTCAGCGATGTTCTATCAGGTGTCAGAAGTTCATTTCTTTTTTTTTTTTTTGAGACAGAGCCTCAAGCTGTCCCCCTGGGTAGAGTGTTGTGGTATCACAGCTCACAGCAACCTCCAATTCCTGGGCTCAAGCGAGCCTCCTGCCTCAGCCTCCCAAGTAGCTGGGACCACAGGCACTTGCCACAGCGCCAAGTTATTTTTTCGTTGCAGCTGTCATTGTTGGTTGGCAGCATGGGGCTGGATTTGAACCCACCACTTTAGGTGTATGTGGCTGGTGCCTTAGCCACTTGAGCCACAGGTGCCGAGCCAGAAGTTCATTTCTTTTATGGCTGAATAACAGCCCACTGCATGGACAGACCACATTTTGTTTATTCATTCACTGGCTGATAAACATCTGGGTTATTTCCACTTTTGGGGTCTTTTGAAAATGCTGCTATAAATACTCATATATATGTGACATTTTTAACCATCCAGGCTGCCTTCCCTAGTGATGTTTTAACTAATCAAGGACTTGAACCCAACAGTATGATTCTAGAGGTCAATATCCAATCACATCAGCGTACTCCTCTTCATTTTTATTCTCCAATATGGAAGCTATGCAGCAGCCGAGCAAGGCACTGGATGATGGGGGAAGCAGCAGAAATGTAAAAGTAATTTTTTTTTTTAGACAGAATCACACTCAGTTGGGTAGAGTACTGTGGTATCATCACAGCTCACAGCAACCTCAAACTCTTGGGCTCAAGAGATCATCTTGCCTCAGTTTCCCAGGTAGCTGGGACTAGAGGAGCCCACCACAATGCCCAGCTAGTTTTTCTATTTTTTTTTCTTTTTTTTTTTTAGACAGAGCCTCAAGCTGTCGCCCTGGGTAGAATGCTGTGGCATCACAGCTCACAGCAACCTCCAACTCCTGGGCTCAAGCGAGTCTCCTGCCTCTGCCTCCCAAGCAGCTGGGACCACAGGCGCCCACCACAACGCCTGGCTATTTTTTGGCTCCAGCCATCATTGTTGTTTTGGCGGGCCCGGGCTGGATTCAAACCTGTCACTTTAGGTGTATGTGGCTGGTGCCTTAGCCACTTGAGTCACAGGTACTGAGCCTAGTTTTTCTATTTTTAGTCTCTACTAAAAATAGCTCTTGCTCAGGCTGATCTTATACTGCTGAGCTCAGGCAATCCACCTCCTCCAGCCCCCAGACTGCTGGGATTATAGGTGTGAGCCACTGAGCCCAGCCTATAAAAGTCATTATTAAAAATTAGCCAGGTACAGCGGTGTGCCTGTAATCTCAGCTACTGGGGAGGCTGAGGTTGATGGATTCCTTGAGCTTAGGAGTCTGAGGACAGTCTGGGCAACACAGCAAGACCCCATCTCTTTTTAAAAAGGCTAAATGAATAATTTTAAAAATCAATATATATGAAGTGTCAGCTGCACAGAATTATAATTTGTATCCCTTCCTGTCCCCACAGCCCAGTAGAAGAGATTTTACAGATAGTCAGTAAGAAACACTTCAGGCTGCCCTTCTAGAGACTTCAGTGAAGCAGGTTCTGTTATTACCTGTATTCATGCTGCTGTGACTCTGAGCGAGAGAAAGGGGCTGTCAGGTGAGTGAGCTCTTACTAACCCCAGATGTGTCTGTTCACACAGTGAAGGAGAGAACGTGGGGTGCTAACTTTTGGTTCTGCTTTAACCATTTGACAGGGCTGGATAGTGTCACTCTTCCTCAAAGGGCCAGGGTGGTAAGGGATGCAAAAGACCACATCATGGGAAACCAATGTTTATAGACTAAAGACTAAGAGAAAGAAAAAGACATAAAGGAGGTGAAACTTACATGAAGAAACAGGGAGAGGAGTCAGTTCTCAGACAAACAGTAAAAGCAAACTTAAGAACACACATCTGTTCTTTGTTCTTGGCCTTAGACGTGAACCACCAAGCGAATGTCACTGTTGGGATTTAAGATGCCTACGCTGGCTCGGTGCCTGTGGCTCAATCGGCTAAGGCGCCAGCCACGTACACCTAAGGTGGCAGGTTCGAATCCCCAGCCCGGGCCTGCCAAACAACAATGATGGCTGTAACCAAAAAAAAAAAAATGGCCGGGCGTTGTGGCGGGCACCTGTGGTCCCAGCTACTTGGGAGGCAGAGGCAGGAGACTCGCTTGAGCCCAGGAGTTGGAGGTTGCTATGAGCTGTGATGCCATGGCACTCTACCCAGGGGGATAGCT
>CAUYQV010073076.1:0-13427 GCA_963574575.1 Galagoides demidoff
GAGCTCTTGAGCTCAGGAGTACAAAACCAGTCTGAGCAAGCGTGAGACCCTGGCTCTACCAAAAAAAAAAAAAAAAAAAAAAAAACCCAATTAACTGGGCATTGTGGCAGGTGCCTATAGTGTGAGCTGTTTGGGAGGCTGAGGCAGGAGGATTGGTCAAACCCAGGAGCTGGAGTTGCTGAGAGACAGGCTGATCCCACAGCACTGTAGCCCAGGGCAACTGAGTGAGATGCTGTCTCTAAAACAAACAAACCAACCCCTCCTCCCCAGAGATATATATCATAAAAAGCAAAATAACTGTTTGGAGTTAAGAATGAAACTAAATAGCAGAAAATGTGGTAGGTAATGAGTGGTAGTAGATTGCTGAGGATTATTATAGATTTGTCTTTTTTCAGAAGAAAGTTGTAGAATAATGATTAATTCTTGAAATTGAAAGAAAAATATATCTAAATATGTTTTAAAATGTAAGAGTGGAAATCTTTTAGTGCTGGCTTGTATGTAATATGATACATTCACTTTGAAAAGCTGGTATTCCTACCAAAATTCCACCTAAGCATACGTAAGACCTAATGGTTTCACTCTCAGATATGCAGCAATCAGAAATGCATGTAATTGTACACTGCCAGGTAAGCACGAGAATGTTCACAGTATCCCTATTCGTAATAGCCTCCAAGTGGAAGCAACCCAGGTATCTGTCAGAAATAAAATGGATGAATAAACTGAGTTATAATAATAGTTACTGCATCAAATGGTATTCTGCACAACAGTGAAAATAAACAAGCAGCTGTGTACAATAACATGGATAGATCTACCAAATAAGAAGCCAGAAAAAAGAATATGTGCAAATCCTTATGACATTTGTGGTTTATAAAGTACATATTCCTTTTTTTTTTTTTAATAGAGTCTCACTTTATTGCTCTCAGTAGAGTGCTGTGGCATCACAGCTCACAGCAACCTCACAGCAACCTCCAACTCCTGGGCTTAGGCAACTCTCTTGCCTCAGCCTCTTGAATAGCTGGGACTACAGGTGCTTGCCACAACATCCGGCTATTTTTTTGTTGCTGTTTGGCTGGGGCCAGGTTCAAACCTGCCACCCTCAGTATATGGGGCCGGCACTGTACCCACTGAGCCACAGGTGCTGCCCAAAGTACATATTCCTAAGCAAGCAAAATAACCTTAGGTGTTAGATGTTAAGGTAGAGGTTTCTTCTGGGAAGAAGCAAAAGAAAGATAATTATTAAGAGAATATATACAATTATGGCTAGGTAAGACATACTCCGACAGAAGAAAACTCTCAGTAGAAATAAAACTTGCAAAAGAAACCTGAGAATAATTAAGACATTTTTCTGGCTCGGTGCCTGTGGTTCAATCGGCTAAGGCGCCAGCCACGTACACCTAAGGTGGCAGGTTCGAATCCCCAGCCAGGGCCTGCCAAACAACAATGATGACTGCAACCAAAAAATGGCTGGGCATTGTGACGGGCACCTGTGATCCCAGCTACTTGGGAGGCTGAGGCAGGAGACTCGCTTGAGTCCAGGAGTTGGAGGTTGCTATGAGCTGTGATGCCATGGCACTCTACCCAGGGGGATAGCTTGAGGCTCCGTCTCAAAAAAAAAAAGAGACTTTTCTTCTCTTTTTTTTTTTTTTTGGCGACAGAGTATCTCACTATGTGGCCCGTGGTAGAGTGCCGTAGCATCACAGCTCACTACAATCTCAAACTCCTGGGCTTAAGCAATTCTCTTGCTTTAGCCTCCCAAGTAGCTGGGACTATAGGTGCCCGCCACATGCCCAGCTATTTTTCTGTTGTAGTTGTCATTGTTGTTTAGCTGGCCCGGG
This sequence comes from Galagoides demidoff, assembly GCA_963574575.1. Lineage (NCBI taxonomy): Eukaryota > Metazoa > Chordata > Mammalia > Primates > Galagidae > Galagoides > Galagoides demidoff. Next base: position 1,836 of record CAUYQV010073076.1, read on the forward strand.
CAGGGTTTGAACCCCTCAGCCTTGCTGTATGTGGCCAGCGTTGTAACCACTGTGTTATGGGTGCCCAGGCAATTGAGAGACTTTTCTTTTTTTTTTTCTTTTTTGAGTAGAGACAGTGTCATTTTGTCACCCTCAGTAGAGTGCTGTCATGTCACACACAGCTCATAGCAACCCCCAACTCCTGGGCTTAGGTGATTCTTTTGCCTCAGCCTCCTGAGTAGCTGAGACTACAGGCGCCCACCACAGTGCCCGGCTATTTTTTTGTTGCAGTTTGCCCGGGGCCGGGTTTGAACCTGCCACCCTTGGTATATGGGGCCAGTGCCCTACTCACTGAGCCACGGGTGCCGCCCGAGAGACTTTTCAAATGGGAAGACTCAGTCTTGTAGCCTGCCTGTTTTGTGTGTGTGTGTGTGTGTGTATGTATGTGTGCGGTGTCTAGATGACATTGAAAGTCCATAACCCTCCCCACCTTACCTCTTTTTACTTTCGGAGTTGGGAGAAGTATCAGGGCATGGCTTATGCTCCACTGGCCTCTACCTTTTTGGCTTAGACTTGGAGTATTGCCTGCACCATAGAATCCATTGTCTTTTTTGGTGGCCTAACTAAAAGGTCATTCCCAGCAAGCCTGGGTGAGTGTCGTGGGCTCTGTGATTGGGAGGGTTGACGTGGGCGGCGCTGCACCGTAACACACAGTCTTGCGCCACCTCGCCTCCCATTGGCTCCTTCCTTCCTCTTATTCATTTGCTAACAATGAACGTCTATTACTTCTGTAATTTTATAAGCAATTCCAATGCATCTTAAAAAAGTAATACGAATTTTATTCTCATTCTAGGATACGGTGGTACCAGAAGACGCTAAAGTTGAAAATTGAAGTCCAACACTGAACGCAAAATTTCTGCTCTTTCACCATTTTCTCTTTAGAAAAAGTGCTGCCTGCTACCATCTGGTGAAAGAGAGTCTTCACAGTCCTGTGGTGTTTTGCCCCATACAGCTTTTTTGTATACTATTATTTGAGGCCAAGTGTTGATGTGTGACAAAGTACTTCTGTATTGTGTGTTAGTGTGACATGCCAGGTGTACATTACAGTTTTGGAAAGTGATGTTTAGTCTGGAACACTGAAAATATATTATTTAATTTCTAAAACTTCTTGTAAGAAGCATTGAGAATGAAGACATTATGGAAACTGAGCACAGACAATTTCCGTCATAGATGGGTTGTGGTTGATGAGTTATTACCTCCTAGGGATGATAATATTCTATGTGGCATTATATTTTTTGGTGTTTGCTGTTCTTTAAACATTTAAACCAAGCTTTGGACTACTAATTATGCTAATTTGTGGGTTCTGACCCCTTTTGAGCTCTAGAACTTCGAGTCCTTCAGTGGTGGTGTCCTTCTGGTAAGAATTACCTTTCTTTTTTAGGATAAGGTAGAAAATAAGTATCCAGAAGGTTGTGATGAATAATCGTGAGGTGACAAAAATGCTTGAAATCTCCATTATTTCTCCAGTTCCTAAGAGGTAAAGTTCAAATGCTTTAATAAAGTCTTGTAATAGCAAAAGCATGCCGTTCTCTGTGGAATCTCAAATATTGTTCTAACAGTCTGTTTCAATCTTAAATTAAAATGACAGCATATATAAAAACAAATGAGGTTCGTCTCTTTCTGTTAGCCTCAATGTAATGTGGTGTTACTTTCTTTTGTACTTTTTCTCAATGGAAAGGCGTTTGTGCAGAAAATTCTTTCTGGACAGTATTATGTAATCATGCCTTAGTCCTTTGGTGAAAGTTTTCAAAAAGTGATTCAGGAATGCTGTGGAAACCTTGCTAAAAAAAATCTCAAAGCCTCCCAGAGATTGCTTGGTTACTCTTGGATAAGAGTTATATCCAAAGAACCTTTACATTTTTGTAATCAATTTAAAACAAATCAAACCTTGATGAGACTTTAAAATGTGACATAGGGGTAGTTGCAAGGGTATTATGAACAGAGCTATTCTTTGTTCATCAATAAAACTTAGTAGAAATTTTGATTTATATTACAGAGGAAAGAGTTTTTCTCAAGGTGTGTTCCTCTAAATCGTTACCCCATTTGTCCTTAGTAACAGGATATAAAAGAGAATCCAGCTTAATGTCTTTTCCCTTGTGCTTACTGTTTGAGTTTATTCTTTGCTGTAGGAGTTGATGATCTTGCATTAAGTATGTTTTCTTGCAGAGCAAAGTAAAATTTAAAGCTCCTGTAGATGGGGCCAGTGATAGTGATTTGCATACTGAATTGGATATTCTTAAAACACTGTGTTCAGATTTCTTTCTCTCTTTTGCTCTGTTGCCTAGGCTAGAGCACAGTGACATCATCATATCTCACAGCAACCTGAAACTTCTGGGCTCAAGTGATCTTCCTGCCTCAGCTTCCAGAGTAGCTGGGACTATAGGCACATGCCACTGTGTCCAGCTAATTTTTTAATTTTTTTGTAGAGACTGGGTTGCTGTGTTGCTTAGGCTTGAATTCCTGGCCTCAGGCAATCCTGCTTTGGCCTCCCAAAGTGCTAGGATTAAAGGAGTGAGTATTTCTACTTTTGAATATGATACTGCAAATCTTTGGGATCTTAATGTATAGACAGTTGACTAAATCAGTGGCTTTTAGACTCCTCTGGGGAGCCCTATGTGTTACACTTTGAGGCTCTTTCAGAGGCTGGAGGGAAGGGAGAAAAAGAAGCAAAATGTAGGTCTTGAGTTCCTCTAGCCATGCAGAGTGTTCCTTTTTCATTTTCTTTCATCACAAAGAAGTGATGTATCTTCACTTCTCTGTCATTTAATTTAAAGGAAAGGTTCCGATGTCTCACCTCCCCAGATCTAAGACACAGAGAGGAAAAGACAGTGCTACTAAGTCTCACAAGGGACCGAGACAGAGGTTGCTGCCAGGGAAACTGGGGTACCTCAGTGGGAGCTTGGGGTGCCTGGTTGGGAGGGTGTACAAAGGACAAAGGAGAGGTGAAAGTGAACTGAAGATAAACTGTGGGGTTTTTTTGAGACAGAGTTTCACTATGTCACCGTTGGTAGAGTGCTGTGGTGTCACAGTTCACAGCAACCTCAGACTCTTGGTCTTAGGTGATTCTCTTGCCTCAGCCTCCCGTGTAACTGGGACTACAGGCACCCACCACAATGCCCAGCTGTTTTTTTGTTGTAGTTGCCATTGTTGTTTTAGCAGGCCTGGGCTGGGTTCAAACCCGCCAGCCTCTGGTGTATGTGGCTGGTGCCGTAACCACTATGCTACAGGCACTGAGCCAGCTTTGTGGTTTTATTCACATGAGAGTCCAGTAAAACCTTTAGGATGTAGGAGGTTTCTGGTATTTTAACCAATTAGGGGTGTTGTTATACTTTCAAGCATCTGAAGCTCCTTCATCTCTTCCATTCAGACCCCTCTCCTCCACTGTTGCAGGAAGACGAGGCCCAAGGGAGAGAAGGAGCACCCAAATACCATGTTTATAAGAGGGAGGGTGGTCATTCACCTGCCGGGAGCTTAGGGCATAGAATTCTAAATGGCTTTGCTCCCCGACTGGCTTGGTCTTTCCCTTTTTATCTCTAGTTCAAAAGTTCCAACCTATAAGTACCTTTTTCATTGGTCAGTTTGAATCAAGCAAGAGACACTATTTCTAGCCCCTACAGAACAACAGGATTTCACAGAAGTAGAAATTTCCAAGTTCCTGGAAGCCGGAAGTTAAGTTTACAAATTCCCAAGAGCTGAGTCACCATGGACAGGACCCTACAGGTGTATCCTTGACTTCTCCTTAAGAAGACCTGTTCTTCTAGACTTCACCCTTCTCGGGTATCATTTAAAGGAAAGCTCCCACTGAGGTACCCCAGTTTCCCGTGGCAGCAACCCCTGTCTTGGTCCCTAATGAGACTTAGTAGTACTGTCTTTTATTCTCTCACCAAGACTGGCTTAAGTTTATCTATGGTTCTTCCATACACATTGCACACACTTCTGTTGCACTCACTGTGTTGCATTACAATTATCTTTCTCACTACTCTGTTCCTTAGGGGCACAGAATATTCCTACTTCCAGTCCCTTGCAGTGAGGCATGGTCATGGGACTTAAGTCCTGTTAGTTAGATGCTTTCCTTCAGGTCTTTGGAGGGAGGGACCTAAGGACCTTAGGGCAGTGAGGATGTGCTCAGATTCTCAGCAGTGAGGGTGTAGTCAGGTGTAGCAGAGGCATTGGTGAGTGTCTGATGGTGGTTCTTGGGAGACATCCTAGCTGGATGGTGGCTGTGGTTTTGTGCTTGGATATTCATGCCTAAAAACTTGCCACTTCCCAAGCCAGTTATTTCTAGCCTTCCCATCCATCAACTGGGTGAGCTATTTACACATATGTTACTATATGTTAGTAACTTCCTTTTCTGCTCAATAATAGTCATCTTTTTGTTGGCCTGTGACTCAATCGGCTAAGGCGCCAGCCACGTACACCCAAGGTGGCAGGTTCAAACCCCCGCCCGGGCCTGCTAAACAACAATGATGGCTACAACCAGAAAAAAATGGCCGGGTGTTGTGGTGGGCGCCTGTGGTCCCAGCTACTTGGGAGGCGGAGGCAGGAGACTCACTTGAGCCCAGGAGTTGGAGGTTGCTATGAGCTGTGATGCCATGGCACTCTACCCAGGGAGATAGCTTGAGGCTCCGTCTCAAAAAAAAAAAAGAGAGTCTTGAATTGCCGACGATAGATACTGACTGGCTAATTGTAATAAAAGATTGTGGTTGACTCCCAACATCTCTTCCTCCTGGTTTGGCTTCTAATCCAGTGGTTCTCAGACTTGAAGGAGAGCTCTGAAAACTATTGCTTAGCTCCACCCCCAGTGTTTTAGATTTAGCAGGAGAAGCAGTCAGTTTTGTGTGTCAGCTAGGCCAGGTTAACACACAAAAGAAGGTAGTTTATAGATGTGATCATCTACGATCAGTTGACTTTTAGAAGAGATTAGTCTTTTTGGTCCGGAGGGGTCTGATCCAATCAGTTGAAAGGCCTGGGAATAGAACTATAAAGTTTCCTGGCAGGAATTCTGCCTGTGCACTGCAGTTTCAGCTGGAGAGTTAGTGCCTGCCCTTCCTGGTGGTCTACACTGTGGACTTGGGACTTGGTCCCCACTGTCATGTAGGTCAGTTCCGGTAAATTTCTCCGTATCTCCTACTGATTGTGTTTCTCGGGTTGAACCCTGATTGTTACAGATTTAGGTCCCAGAAGTGACTCTAAAGAATCTTCAGGATGAGTTTTCTGAATTGGTTCTGGGTCTTCTGGGATTTGTTTTCTAATTAGATTATAACTAAAGGCATGAATGACTTTTCCAGTGGTAAAGGGGTGCTGACAGTCCATAGCATGATGTGAAATAGAGATGCACAGATACCACATTTGGATACTACTGATAAAATACCTGTAAAATTCAAGTGACCACGCATTGGATATCTTAGAGCTTTTTAGTCAGAGTGTAGTGGGATGGGCGGATTGTTTATAATTGATCTAGACAAATTGGAGAAAGAAAAGCGTGAGCTAAGGGCTTGAATTCCCAGCTGAAGCTTCATGTGAATGACCTGAAAGCTTTTATGTCTGGCCTGAAAGAAACCTTTAACTTCTTAGCCACAGGACTAAGATAAGGAAACCCAAACCCAGAGTCTCATCCTACAAATGGCTGTGTGACCTACGCCTGAAGTTAACCCTGCTTGACCTGAAGGGACTGTAATGTCCCCAGATGTGTTCCTCGCGAGGCTTTGCTGACTCTTCCCAGGACCTACCCCTGCCACCCACCTGCTTTACTTCTAAAACTATAACTAGACTCAAGTTCTAGCAGACCCTAAAGAATGAAGTAACAAATTGTGATCCATGAGGAGGTATGCTGCACCCCCCAAAACAGTCATGATTTTTTCCAGTCTACACAAATAGCAATCTGAGGGATTCATGTGCTAATGGGTCTTAACGGTGAAGATGGTGGAAGGAGCATAAAACTGAATCAGGCCAAATGTATTGGTAACGAGTCCGCTAAGCAGAGATTCTGAACTCAGTGTTTGAGGGTGAGAAAGGACTCTCAGCAGGTTAGTTGGTTTGCTGAACGTGGGCTCCCCTATAGCCTGAACTTCTACCAGAAGTGTGTTGGTGTAGAGGAAAGGATGGCATGTGTGTTTATCATGACTGAGAAATAAATTTGTGAGGGGGAGGGCCCGGGAATTTTGTTGGTCTTCTTTGTAGATCAGAAAGTACAGTGGGAGCTGCTGCTGTCAAACTGGGACCCCTAGATGCAGTGGGGTTGATGCGATCCCAGGGCAGCAGGGCCAAAGACAACATGCCTGGTTACTGCAACGGACAGCAGGGCAAAGCAGCAGTCAGACGGTCTGACTCCCAGACAGCCATGGCTCTCGCTAGTGGGTCATGGTACACCTAGAAAATAAGTAGAGGGGCACGCTACTAAGCTTTTACCTGATTTGTGTAAATGGAAGAGTTCTAGGTTGAGTAAACAGAAGTCTAACTTAAATTACCAAAATCAAGTCATGGCCTTTAGGTTGTTTCCCAGACTTCAGCCAGTTTTCAGGCCAGAATCTCTTCTTCAGTGTAGGATAGGCTGGGTCCCCTTGAAAAAGGACCCTAGGACACAGCTCTAAGGTTTCTGTTTTCCTGAGACAGGGTCTCACTTTGTTGCTCAGGCTAGAGTGCCATGGTGTCAGCCTAGCTCACAGCAATGTTGGACTCCTGGGCTCAAGTGATCCTCCTGCCTCAGCCTCCCAAGTAGCTGGGACTACAGGTGTTCACCAGAATGCCCAGCTTTCTTGCTTATTTACTTATTTATAGAGATGGCTGTTCTTGACAGCTGTTCTTGAACTCCTGAGCCCAAGGGATCCTCCCACCTTCAGCCTCCCACAGTGCTAAATTTACAGCTCTGAGCCATGGCTTGTGGTCCAGCCAGCCACATCTTTCTCCCAGTCTACTTTCAATGGACTTATGGCTATTTGCTGGGGTGATTGCGTTGGACAAAGGAAAATAATAAGATATTTTGGGAATTACTGGACACTATCTCTGAATTGACACTCATTCTAGGAGGCGACATTACTGTGGTTCATAGTTAAGAGTAGCAACTTACAGAGTGGTAGCTCAGATCTATCACACGGCGAGTGGGGCCCCTGGATACATAATTGAAGTAGACGTACTCAGTAGATAGCAGAATCCCTGAATGGGTTCCCTGACCTGTGGAGCGAGGGGTGTGGTGGTGGGAAAGGTGGAAGCCTCTCAAACTGCCTCTACCTGTAGATAATAAACCAACAGTAGCTGTGACAAGGACCTGAATCACAGGGGCTTAGAGAACATCCAAGTTAGAGTTGACGGCTGCTAGGGAGAGAGTTGGAGTGAGGAGGAGAGGTTACACGGATGCAAAGCGTGTGAGCCCTGTACCTCAGAAGATGGTCTTCTTTGGAAATGGGTCATCGCAGATGAAATTAAGATAAAGTTATGTTGGAATAGAGTGAACCACTAATTACTACTGTCATATACATATATATATATATATTTTTTTTTGAGACAGTCTCACTGACCCTGAGTATAGTGCCATGGCATCATAGCTCACAGCAACCTCAGACTCTTGGGCTCAAGTGATTCTCTTGCTTCAGCCTCCCAAGTAGCTGGGACTATAGGCACCTGCCACCATGCCCAGATAGTTTTTCTATTTTTAGTAGAGATGGGGTCTCGCTGTTGTTCAGGCTGGTCTCGGGATCTTGAGCTCAAGCAATCCACCTGCCTCAGCCTCTCAGAGTGCTAGGATTATAGGCATGAGGAATCATGCCTGGCCATGACTCCTGTCATTAAATGGGGAAGTTTGTACTCAGACACACACAGGAGGAACACTGTAGATTCATGCTATGCGTCCGTAAACCACAGCATCTCAGAAATTTCTAGCAAGCTATAGAAGCTAGGGGACAGGCCTGGGATCCATCCTTCCCCAGCAGCTTCAGAGGGCACACACCCTGCTGACACCGCCATCTCAGACCTACAGGCTTCAGTATTGTGAGACAATAAATTGGTGTTAAAACAAAAAGGAACCCCCCAAACAGTACTACATTCCTGGAGGGACTTCAGAGATTAATGTCCCCACCAAGGACTTGAAGGAGATAGGGCTGGTGATCCTGCCACATCCCCATTCAACTTGCCTGTTTGGTCTCTGCAGAAAGTGGATGGATTGTGCATAATAATAATAGATCATCCTACACTTGATGAGGTGGTGAGGACAAGTGCAACTCTGTCCCACATGTGGTTTCATTGCTTGAAAGCATTAACACATCTGGTGTGATATGTGCACCTGCTGATAGGCAGCACCTGCTCCAGCAAATCCTTGTCCTTCTTAGCACAGACCACCAGAAGCAGTTTGCTTCACTGTCTTACCTCAGGGGTATATCAGCTCTCCAGCCCTATGTCATAATTTAGTCTCCTTTCTCCTCTACAGGGGACCTTTCTCCTCTACAGGGTATCACCCTGCTCTGTGACATTGATGATAGTAAACTGACTGGACCTCGTGAGAAGAAGTAGCCCCTCCTCTAGATAGACTGGTAAAACATTTATATATTGGAGGGTAGGAAATGGGAAAAAATTCAAGGGCATTCTGCCTCGGAGATTTCTAGGGGTCCAGCATATGGGGCGTGTTAAAATATCCCTTCCAAGGTGAAGGATAAGTTGTTGCATCTAGCTTCTATAACAACAAAAGGAGGTGCAGTGCCAAGGGGGTCTCCTGATTTTGCAGGCAACGTATTCCTTATGTGATGTGCTATTTACTGACTGCCCCCAATGCTGCAAGCTTTGACGGGGCCCAGGATAAGAGATGGCTCTGTAACAGGCCCAGGCTACTGTGCAAGCACAAATATCACTTCAGTAAGCCTGCTTGCCATTCATCTATCATATTTCATATCTTCCAAATAGTTCCTATCCCCTTTTTAGTTTGTTTAAATTTTGGTTTCCCTCATTTCATTGTTTTATAAAGGCACTGATTTTCTTTCTTTCTTTCCTTCTTTTTTTTTTTTTTTTTTTTTTTACTATTTTTTCCTGCTGTTTATCTTTAGTATCTAGGACAGTAAATAAGATCCCAGCAGGAAATAGATGGCACATATGAATTAGAATAATTCAAGGGTTTAATAAAGAAACTGTTTTACAAAGATGTAGGAAATCTCCAAAGGCTAGTATAGTAAGACAGGGCAAGTAACAACTGAGCTGTTAGGACATAAGATAGAGTACTAACAGGCAGATTCTCCTCTGTCGTGACTAAGTAGCAGCACCCCAATCTTTTCTTGGTAATTAGGATGAATTACCCCTTTCTTTGCCTGTTTGTTCAGTAGCAGGGGGAGCCCCAAATGGTTAGAGGATAGTTTCAGGTTCACAGGTCATCATCACAGTGCTTCCTGGTGGAAGCATCCCTTCCTTGGGCGCTAGAACTTCCAAGACCATTGTATTAGCACCATTTTGTGTACCTTCTAAGATGATCTCAACTACCCCATTCTTTTCTTAATATTATCAACATTCTTTTTTTTGACAAAGACTCTCACTCTGCCCTGGGTAGAGTGCATTGGTGTCATCATCATTCACAACAACTTCAAACTCTTGGACTCAAGTAATCCTCTTGCCTTAGCCACGTGAGTAGCTGGGACTACAGGTGCCCACCACCACGCCTGGCTAGGTTTTCTATTTTTAGTAGAGATGGGGTCTCATTCTTGCTCAGGCTGGTCTCAAACTCCTGAGCTCAAGCAATCCACGGCCTTGGCATCTCAGAGTGCCAGGATTACAGACGTGAGCCACTGGGCCAGCCAACTGCCCCCTGCTTTCACTTGGTGGGTCTCATACCCACACCAGATCCCCCTCTCTTTTGAGATTAGAATAAAACACCTTATTGTGAGGCTTGGGATATGGCTTCTTGTGTGGCTGCCAAGGGCCCAGATGGTACAACTCAAGTTTAGGGAATTAACTCAATGGAATGAACAATGACAAATAGGAAATTCCTATATTTTCAGGAATTACTGCAAAGTAGATTGCCATCTTTCACCTCTTCTAGAGAAGTCCTATGTGCAGAGCGAACATGTCTGCTGTGTGCCAGTAGCTCACTGTGATGCGATGGTGTCATATTATATTCACTGCAAGGCATTGCCTCATATCTTGTGTCCCTCACTTTTCTGTCTTACCCTTGTGTCTCTGAACATGCTCCTGTCTAAGGGACAGAACTCTAATGTTTGCTTGGGTTCGGCTTTCTAGAGAACTTACACTAAAGCAATTGGTTGTAAAAGTTGTTCAGGATGGTCACAGCAGCACAAGAAGCGTCACCACCACTGTGCCTCACTGTGCCTCTTATCCTCTTGGTAACTTTGACAACCACCTCGGTAATTGGGTTAGTGCTTTGTGAAAGAAAAAGAAGGACAAAAACAATTAGAAGACAACCTATTATCAATGGAGGAATAAATGTAGAAATTGTCAATCCTCTAACATGTATGAGGTAGATCATGATCACAGTGATGGAGGTCTTTTAGGTCCTGGCTTTATGATAGATCCAACAAAGACCCGGAAAGTAGGGAGAGGGCCCAGGGCTTTCAAGCTTCCACATACAGCACCACCCATCTACCTAAACTCTGACTTGAAAGGACCTCTAGCTGCTGGGCCAGTAAATTACTCCAATCTGGTGTATGTAAAATTATATATGGATGGACAACACTGTCGAAACTCCTTGGGAGTGTCCCTGAAAGGAAACAACTACATCCAAAGAAACTAGAAATTGGTATGACAGCGGCATAATCAATAATACCTTTTGTGTGCTGTCTATATAAAATATAAGGATTACTTTTGTATGTTCCAACAGTATTATACTGGTTTTGGCATCAGCGTTAAAAAAAAGTTGTTGAGGATGGCATTGTGGAATTGGATTTCGGACATGCATCAGAAGACCTTGAACATCCACATTTTCCTAAGTCCTTGTAGGCATAGCAACCCTTTTCTTTCTCGCTGAGGGGGATTAGCCTCCTCTTGCCTGAAGACCATGTAATGGCCTCACCTGAAGTGGGAGTCTCAAGACTGGGTCCTGCCACATCTCTTTGCCTTCACTCCAATAACTAGAGTCAACTCTCAACCTCCACAGAGAAAAACAGTCCCTGCTTTGGGGAGGAGAAGGGAGGGGAAGCAGGTCACACACCACAGAGCATAAGGTGGAACTAAAGAGGCTGCAGTAACTCCATTTTAGAACTCAGGCCCATAACAGAAAAAAACCAAAGCAATGCCCCTATCTGGGCAAGGTTGATCAGCCTAGGTGGAGCCAGCCTATCAGGCAACCCTCCTCTGCATTTCTGGGCAAAGTCAATCAGCCCAGACGGAGCCAGAATATCAGAAGTGGACAGGCAACCCTCCTCTGGAAAGTCCCTAACCGTAAACCCACCCTATAGCACCTCTGGCTATCAGGTGGCACCAACCATCCCTGGACAACAGCTCAGCCAATGGCAACCCCTCCTGACAAAACGCCCAATGAAATTCCTGTATACATTTTAAATGTATACGAAGATCCCCTCGCTTCATTTTGGGGTCACCCTTCCCCCAGCTACACTGTAGGGTGGA
>CAUYQV010073077.1:0-52354 GCA_963574575.1 Galagoides demidoff
TTGAGATGGAGCCTCAAGCTGTCCCCCTGGGTAGAGTGCCATGGCATCACAGCTCACAGCAACCTCCAACTCCTGGGCTCAAGCGAGTCTCTTGCCTCAGCCTCCCAAGTAGCTGGGACCACAGGCGCCCACCACAACGCCTGGCCATTTTTTGGTTGCAGCCATCATTGTTGTTTGATGGAGAAATGCACATTTTTACATAACACCCACAGAATCAGAAACTCTGAGGTTTGTGCATAGTAATCTGTGTTGTAATGAAAAACAATCCAGGTGATTCTGATCTATGCTAGACTATGAGAATTGCTCAACTAACTCATCATCATAATCTCATAGATGAGGAAATTTAGACCCAGTTTAGGAGGTGATTTGGGAATATAGATTAATATTCAGGTCTACTACCCACCAGTCTTCACAACATCAATAATTCTGCCTGCAAGTTTCTTGAAAACACATTAGTTTGCCTATCTAGCATCCATTTCCTTGTTTTTATTCTTATCATAATAATAGTTTTTTAAGGTATTCACTCTATGTGTTTATGGCTCCAGAGAAAGTGGCCTTAATCTTTCACTCCTTTGGCAGCTACTAATCTCTCTCAGTAAATCATGTGAGTAGCATTATCTGTGCTATTGATTGGTATGGGAAAGGGTAAGTAATAAAATTCTGGCCAATGAGATAAAAGGGAAACATCTGGAAAATATTTTCCCACTCTTGAGAGAAAAATATCAGAAGACAAAGTACCTCTTTTTTTATAGCATTGCCATTTTCCTGATGGCTGGGAATTCCTACAGCCATTTTGTAACTGAATAGGTCCTAAAGACAAATCCAAACTATTGAGAACATTACAATACTTATATGTAAAGAAATCACAGTATCCATGGTACCACTGAAGTGCTAAAACACCCTGAAACAACCAGCAAATTATATAAGGTTCCTCACGAGGTATCAATAATGCCTAGGGACTTTGAGTTATTTGAGATAATAAATGTCTTTATCATTTAAGAAGCAGTATGAACCAACGTTTCTACTACTTAGATTTGAAAACATTATTGACATGGGAGTTTTAATACTGCCCTATTGACCCTCCTTATATATTATTTTTCAACCTATATTTATAAATTGTAACAGAAATAAATGTAATATTTACTATGTAAAAGATAAAAAGAAGTAAAACATTTACCCATCTTCCTACTTCCTCTCCTATTCTTGAAATGTAAATACTCTTAACTCTTTCTGTTTGAATTTTTGAAAGATTTTATTAATTATAAAGAATACAGGCAGTGCCTGTGGTTCAAAGGAGTTGGGCTGGCCCCAGATGCCGGAGGCCCCAGATGCCAGAGGTGGCGGGTTCAAACCCAGCCCTGGCCAAAAAAAAAGAATATTCCAGTGAATACATTCACTGAATGATAAATATGAAATATTGATATATCTTTATTTCTGGCTATGAAGTACAGCCATTATCAAACTTATACACCTTTAATTTTTCCTTCATTCACTTACCTCAAGATTTTTATTTATTGATTTATTATTTTAGTTATCTCAACAATTAACCTTATAAATTTAGCTACGAAAATGTATTTCTAGTTTTCATACTATGAAATTAAGTAGTGTATGTTGCTTAGGTTCATTAGAAGAAATGAGAATACTTTTGACTACCACTTCTCTCCTTCTTCTTCATATCTGTGAACTCTAACTTTTTTTCTTTTTGAAGGTTAAAATAGGTGCATCAAATATTCTGGAATTTTTCTAAAGTAATTTGAAAATTTTAAAAATCTTTAGACATTTACAATTTGATCATTTAAAATTATTTCCTAAAGAATTGTATAGAATGAATAGAATCAGAAGCAGGCAATTTAAACCTTGTAAATTTGTGCCACTAACATGGAATCTTCTGAGCATTAAAATCAAATAGATTGAGGGATTGGAGCAAGATGGCAAACCAGAGACTTCTCCTTACTAACCACTCATAAAGGGGAAAGAGAACTCCAGCCACCTCTGACTGGGGCAAACCACCCAGAGACATTACTCTAGGGGCACAGTGAAGCAGTGGGGGACTCCCAAAGCCAGCAAAGAGGTCTGGAGCTGAGGAAAACAAGCACAAAAGGCAAGTGCTTGGGTATGGGTCCTGCCAACCAGCCCTCCCATAGATAACTGGGAACAGGAAAAGGTTGTCCTGAATTTTTTTGATTTTGGACTAAGCTCTTCACTGGTGCTACACTGGAAGGTTTGAACTAGCAAGTGGATTCAAATAGCATCAAGGGGCTGGGATTGAATACCAGGTGTGGTATATCTGCCATCAGCTTAGCTTCTAGGAGGGCTCTCCCATGGTGGAAAGGCCATGCAAGGAGAATGGTCCACAGAGTCCTAGTGCATGCCAGCTCTGGCATTTTGGCTGAGCTCAGACAACCATCCTTGGGGTGAGATGAACATTCTGGCACCCGCAGGAAGGCCACTTTGTAGTCAGGGGGCACTATCTGACATCCTTCCTAAGGAATATGGTGAGAGCTTTAGGTCTCCAATCCTGTGGGAACTGAATGTTGATGAAGCAATCAGGCCCTGATTGATGTCAAATAAGTCAGAAAGAGAGTACTGGGTCTCCTCCACAACTAGAAAGTGGCAGCAAGTCCCCCATTTTATATAGATAAAACCAATGAGTGTGTTCTCTGACTCCTAAAACTACAGCACCATGGGTGTCCAGGTAATATATACACACACATATATGTAAATATTTCTTTCATTTTTTTACTCCTGTTCTCAATTTTTTCCTTAGGTTTTTCCTTAGGTTTCCTTTTTGTTACTGTAGCTGCTATTATTTTCTCCCTTTCCTTCCTTTCTTCCTTTCTTTTTTTATTTTTGATTTGGTTGTATATTTATTTCTTCATTTTTACTTTCTTTAATAGAAGGGGTTCTTCCATTTTATTAAGGGTTTTCAGTCCCTTGTAGTCTTTCTTTTTTATGTTTCCTTTTTTCTTTCTCTTTGGGTAGAGATTTTTCTACTTTTATCATATTTCCCACATAAATCTTTTGTACAACACTTAGATAGCTCTCTTTTTTCATTTATTGTATAATTGTATTTTAATTTTCTTTCTCTATGTATATATATATATATATTTGTCTTCTTTCTAAGGACTAAGGAGTCACAGCATTGATGTGGCTGGGGTCTCATAGCATTGGTCTGGCTTAAGGAAGCCATGAGCTCATGGTATAAGGTGTCCTTCCAGCTGTTGCCTTTGGAAGACAGTATTGGTAGGTCCCCACTGCAACAAACTGCAATTTTCCCCCCCACATTTTGCAGAGGTGGGGTCTTACCTTTGCCTAAGTTGGTAAGGAGCTCCTGACTTCAAGGGATCCACCCAGCTCCTCAAAAGTCCTAGAGTTGTGGGTGTGATCAATACACCCTACTGAACACCACCAATTCTCCTGTTGCTCTCTTTCTGACCTTGTTCTCTCCTTTTATCCAATACTTTTCTTTCACCACATCATCATTTTTTTCTCTTTATCTTTTTTCTTTCTCTCTACTCATCTTCCTTTTAGCCTTATATCAAAAGGCCACTTTAAGACCTAAGCTCTGAGACAAGGTAATTTAAAGCAAAGGAGATAGTGAGAAGAAGAAAGTAGGGAAGGAAGCGAACAAGCAGAAAACACACATGAGAAGAAACCAACAGAAAAATTTTGGAACATGAAGAAAAGAAAACAAAGTAACCATTCTCTCCCTTAGGGAACATAAGCTGGAATTCCAAAGTGGATTGCTTCTATAAAGAATTGATGGAAAGGAATGAAAAGGAATATATAATATGGATGCCAAAGGCAATAATGGAAATTGACAAGAAAGTAGAAAAACAGAACAAAAAAATGGATAAAAGATATGAAGAATATAGAAAGAATATGGTGGAGCTTATGGAATTAAAGGAGTCAATCAAGGAATTTAAAGATGCAGGAGAAAGTATTATGATGAGAAGAAAGTATCTTCTCAGATCATAGAGAAGAAAGAATCTCATAGCAAGAAGATAAAGCTCTTGAGCTAATTTAGACAGTTAAAGAGGAAAGAAGGCAGAGAAAACAGAACAGTCACTCAGAATTATGGGACATTGTGGAACATTCAAACATGAATTATAGGTATCCCTGAAAAGAAAGAAGAATGTTCCAAAGGAATGGAGGCCCTACTGGAGGATACTGTGAATAAAATTTCCAAAGTTTCATTAAAGATTCTGAAACACTCCTTTTATAAGGTTATCAAGACAAACAGGGTATCTTTAAGACACTTTATAATGAACTAATCCAAAGTCAAGACAAAAGAAAAAATTCCACAAGCATCCAGGAATAAGTGCCAATTGACCTATAAGGACAGAGCCATCAAAGTATCTGAGCCAGAAGAGAATGCCATTAATCCTTAATCTTCTTAAAGAAAATAATCTTCAGCCCAAAATTATGTATCCTGCTAAACAAAGCTTCAAACATGATGGAGAAATCAAAACTTTTGCTGACATAAAAACATTGAGGAAATTTGCTAAAAGAAGACCAGCTCAGGTGGCTCCCGTGACTCAAGGAGTAGGACGTCGGCCCCATATACCAGAGGTGGTGGGTTCTAAACCCGGCCCTGGGGCAAAAAAAAAAAAAAAAAAGAAAGAAAGAAAAAGAAGACCAGCAATACCCAGAAGAAAAAATATATATATTATCATAAAAACATTTGCACCAGATTGTTTATCACAGCTCAATTTATAATCACCAAGATGTGGAAACAACCTAAATGCCCATTAACTCAGGAATGGATTAACAAACCATGGTATATGTATACCATGGAATACTATTTAGCAATAAAAACAACAGTGACATTACAACTTTTATATTAACCTGGATGGAATTGAAATACACTCTTCTTAGTATAGTATCACAAGAATGGAAAAGCAAGTATCCAATGTACTCAACACTAATATGAATCTAGCAGACCTAATTAACACTCACACAGGAGAAAAACCCAATTCAATTTAAGTTGGAGGGAGGGGAAATAATGGGGGAGGAGAACACTGGGGATTGATGTGCTCCCACTTAATGGGCACAACGTAGGAGAATATGGCACACCTTTTGGGTGTGGGATACAACTATGAGAGGGACTTTCCCTACTAAATTCAAATATTGTGATTTGATTGTGTGTACCCTCATATTAACCTGAAATTTAAAAAAAATCAGATAGATTTATTTTTCTTACATTTAATCACATTTTAGTTTGTTTCATATTTGAATCATGACATATTCTTGTTTTTTTTTCTTTTCTTAGAAGATCCAGTTGCATTTTCATTACATTCTGAACAGCATAGAACTATAAGTTCACGTTATTAATAAGGGCTTCTAGGTCTTCATTCTTTTTCTTCCATAGGTCCAAAATGACACTACTTTAAAAAGCCCCTTTTTATTTATTGATCTAAAGTGAACACAATAAGTCTATTTCAGTTGCACGGTTGTCTTTTGGGATTTTTTCCAAATAAAACTATAACATTCTATCTTTGTATAACTAAAAGTATGCTTATTTTGCCTTCATATGTGATTTATAGTGTCCATATTCAAATTTTGAGTATTTGCCTTGCTTCCTTATTTTCTAGCATGTGGTATCACCCTTAGAAGTCTGATAAAAATGTGAAAATTTTGACATTTTTAAGTATCCTTATTTCTTCACTAGAAGATGTTAAATTTTCTCTTTATACTTGATGGTCTGAAATTGCAGCATAATATATCTAAGTTTTAATTTTTTGTGACATAATCATTTATTCCTTTCTCTATTTATTATATAATAAGTCTCAGTGACAGTGATATAGTATCAGTCAGATCATTTTTAACAATCATAGTTTTGATTAGCAAGAATTGTTTTCTTTTCTACACTTTTTCCTTATTCATAATAGTCTTCTTTTATTACAGATATATCTTCCCACCTTTCTCTAGGAATGTTAATTATAATGAGTAATATTCTCTTCAATTCATTCATTTTCAGTATTTCCTTCAGTCAATTATTTTGTTTATTTTCTTGGATTTATATCTTATAACTTTTTAATGAAAATAACTTTTCCTTGAATAGGAGGCATGAGAGAAGGCCATGGTAAAACAGTGATTCCCACTATTACTTGAAGCTAACCATTATAGAACCTGGGGTGCCATAAGAGTAGGAAGGTTTCCAGCTCAAGAATCCTGTTATATACAGAAGATAGATTTCACTTCAAGAGAGATATGGATTCACCCTGTTTTAGTCTTCTTCATCTGGCTATCTAATTTTTCCACCACAATTTATTGAATAGGGATCCTTTCAACCAGTGTATATCATTGTCTGCTTTGTCAAAGGTCAGTTGGCTATATGTGAATGTGGTTTTATGGTTCCACTAGTCTATATCTCTATTTTGTGCCAATACCATGTTGTTTTAGTTACCATAGTGTTGTAGTAAACATTGAAGTCTGATAATATGATATTTCCAGCTTTGTTGTTTTTTTTTTTTCCTTAAGGTAGCTTCGGAAACTTGGGCTCTATTCTGGTTCCAAATCACTATGGGTAGTATGGACATTTTGGCAATGTTGACTCTACCAATCTATGAGCATAATTAAATTTTTCCATTAGTTTATGCCATCTGTTATTTCTTCCTTCATTGTTTCTTAATTCCCTTTGTAGAGATCTTTCCCCTCCTTGGTTAAGCATATGCCTAGGTATTTTCTTTGTAGCTATTTTGAATAGTATTGAGCCTTTGATTTCACTCTCACAGTGACTGTTATAGGTGTATAGGAACACTACTGACTTTTGCACATTGATTTTATAACCTCAGTCATTCCTGAATTTATTTAATAATTCCAGGAGTCTCTTGGTGGAGTTTTTAAGGTTTTCTAACTATAAGACCAAGAATGCAATAGTTTGACCTCTTCTTTCCAAATTTAGATACCCTTAATTTCATTATCTTGCCTGAGTGCTTTGGCTAGGACTTTCAGGGGTATATTGAATAGAAGTGGTGACAGGGGACAACTTGTCTTGTGTTAGTTCTTAAGGGGAATGTTTCAACTTCCCCCCATTAAGTACGATATTACCCGTGCTTTTGTCATATATAGCTTTTATACTATATATATATATAGAATCATCCTTGCCTCCCTGGGATAAATCCCACTTGGTCATAGTGGATTATTATTATTATTATTATTATTATTATTATTATTATTATTTAGTGTGTTGTTGAGTTTGGTTTTCTAGTATTTTATTGAGGATTTTTGTATATATTTTTATAAGGGATATTGGTCTATAGTTTTATTTTTCTGTTAGATCCTTTCCTGGCTTTGGTTTCAATGTGACACTGGTTTGTAGTGTGAATTGGGTGGATTCTCTCCTTCTTAAAGTTATGAAATAACTTTTATAGTAAGGGTACTTGATCTTTGTGTGTCTCTCATAAATTTCAGCTATGATTCCTATCTCTCACCATTCACAAAAGTTAATTCAAGATTGATAAAAGACAGGCAGCACCTGTGGCTCAAAAGAGTAGGGCACTGACCCCATATACCAGAGGTGGCAGGTTCAAACCCAGCCCTGGCCAAAAACTGAAAAAAAAAATTTTGATAAAAAACTAAAATTTATGAAGTAAAACTATAAGAATTCTAGAGGAAATATGGGAAATTATTTTCTTTTTCTTTTTTTTGAGACAGAGTCTTACTATGTCACTCTTAGTATCGCAAGGTTAGCTTAAGCAATTCTCTTGCCTCAGGCTCCCAAGAAGATGGGATTACAGGCACCCACCACAATGCCCGCCCAGCTAGTTTTTGTTGTTGTTGTTGTTGTTGTTGTCATTGTTGTTTACCAGGCCCAAGCCAGGTTCAAACCCACCAATCCTGGTACATGTGGCCAGCACCCTAACCAGTGAGTACTGGCACCAAGTGGAAAGATTTTTCTTGATATTGGCCTAGGCAAATAATTTATGACTAAAACCCCAACATTAATTATAGCATGAAAAAAATAAATTAATGGGACTTGATTAATTTTAATAGCTTCTGTATAGGTAAGGAAATAATTAACAGACAAAATAGACAACCTATAGAATGAGGGAGCATATTTGCAAACTATATTTCTAATAGATGGCTAATGTCCAGAATCCACAAAGAACTTAAATAATTCAGCAAGGGGAAAAAAAGTCATTAAAAAGTGGCCAAAAGACATGAACAAAAGCATTTATAAAGAAAGTAAATTAATGACCAATAAACATCTGAAAAAGGCTCAGTGTCACCAATCATCAGGGAAATGGAAATTAAAACCACACCTCACCTCATGTTAGAATAGCTTTTATTAAAAAATCCAAAACAACAGATGGTATCATGGATGCAGAGAGAAAATAATGCATATACACTGTTAGTAGAACTGCAAATTAGTACAACCTCTATGGAAAAGAATATGGAGAGTCCTCAAAGAACTAAAAGTAGACTGTTTGATCTAGCAAACCTACTACTGGGTATCTACCTGAAGGGAAACAAGCCATTTTATCAAAAAGACACTTGCACTTGAATGTTTTTGCAGCTCAATTCACAATTGCAATGATGTGGAATCAACCCAAGTGCCCACCAATTTGTGAATGGATTAACAAAATGTGCTATATGTATTCCATGGAGTACTACTGCCATAGAAAGGATGAATTAATTCCTTTTGCAACAATCTGGATGGAACTGGAGAAGGTAATCCTAAGTGAAGTATCTAAAGAATGGGAAAATAACACAACCTGTACTTGCTATTAAATTGTAACTAACTGGTGAGCACACATGTGAACAGAGAGAAGTAAAACTCAGTGGAAAACAAGCAGGGGTGTGGGAAGTTAAGGTATAAGTGAAAACCTACTTAATGAGTACAATAAATGCTATTTGAGTGAGGAGAACACTTCTAGCCAAGAACTCAAGCATTAACAAAAGCAATCCATGTTACCAAATACGTTTATACCACCTTAATATTTTGATACAAAAATGTTGACAAATTAAAGATACATGAAACTTGAAACAACAACAATAAAAATAGATAGACTTCGCTCCACAGGTACCAGCTTTGCTGTGCTTTACCCTTGAATGGTGCTATGGGGCTGCCTTGTTTGATTTATTCTTCTATGTTGAATTCTGCTATTCCTCTCTCCAACCCCAATAGATACATCATGTGTCTGCCACTTTCTTTAGAAAACAGATTTCTGGTGTCTTACATAGGGCAGGCCAAGAGCTGTAGATAGAGCTCTGTAAACTTGGATAGTAGAAAGGAAAATTGGAAGGATTTACCTTCTCAGTATTTTCTGAATGCTACAGGCACCCCTCAATTAGCTCTACTGATTGCTTCTCTCTAGACAACTCCACTAGGACACTTCAGACCTGCTCACTCTTAGCGCATTTCAGAACCTCTGCTCCTACCTCTGTTTACAGCTTTCTCATCTAGATGTTTCATCTTTGGCTTCCTATGCTCCATATATCCATCAATACAATCTTATCTTCTTCTGTGCCTTTCAGAAATTCTCCAAAACTTGTCATCTACTACTGGCACTTATCAGAGCTTTTAGGGATGAGATGATTATTTCTTAAAAACAAAATCCTTATAGTCATGCCATTGGTATATTTGAAGAAACTGTAAATGGATATATGCTCCCAGTACCTTACTTTGATCTGAACGCACACACGTATATACATACACATACACCCACATACATATATTACATAATATATAAATTAATTTAAGTGAATTTTCTATGGGTAATAATAGTGTAGGTCTGAAATCAACAATATTATTCTGATAGAGCAATTGTGCTAGAATAGAATTTTCAATCTTTGTGAGGTACAGAATCTTATTTTATGTAACACTTTAAACAAGGAAGCATGTAACTAAATATGATGGGGTTGAAGAGATGATAAAACATAAAATAAGGAAGAAAATAGCATAAACACAATAATTATTAACAGAGAGACTCTGGGTAATCAAGCAAAAGTTGAAAAAAAATTTTTTATTAATAGACAAAGAAAGAGAAAAACCAAGTTGTTAAAAGATCATGGTATTCCAGACATACAAAGTTCAATCCCCCAAAATATCAAGGTTTATATATATATTATTTTTCATGCTTAGAAAAAAATTCTTTCATTACTAAAATACATAAGTTATGGCAGAAAAATGATCCAGTTACATTCTTGTCTAGAAACCCAAGTTCTATATACAGGTACAGAATTGTATGCACATGAAGGTTTAGTTTGTGAAAGAATAACAGGAGACCACCAGCAGTTATTTCTAACCTGATGACATCACACAGAAATTTTCATTAATTTTTTGGTATCACTTGATACTATAAATTAGTCACAAAGTCTACTGGCAGCATATACCATTCCTTTCCCACTCTGGGGGTAAAAGTTCTCTTAAAAGGCAGTATAACTTTGTGAATCATATGCCCAGAGCAAATACTTAGATGTTTAAACCTGAACCAGAGCCCTACCTGAGCCATATGATAAAATTCATAGGTGTTCCTTTAATATTCTCATGGGTTCCATCAGGTGACTTAAATAGATGGATGTATTTACCCATGGTTATATAAAGTTAACTTCAACCTACATGAGGTAATACTTAGACTGAGGCAATTTTCAAGTGCACATATTATTATTTTATACCATAAGTTACATTATATTAATGTTCATTTCATTCTTATAAATTCAGACCTAAGAATAAAGCTGTCAAAATCATAATTCCTGATTTCAAAACATATTGCAATGCTATAATAATTAAAACTGTCTGGTGTTGGCATAGATACAAATAGACTGAAGAGAGCCTAGAAATAAACCTTTATGCATGCCTTAATTTTTCTTTTATACTTATAAAATCAGACATAAGATTAAACTTCTTAATGCCCTAAAAGTATCCTTAGGTAAGGAAATCTACAAAATGGAACACAAAATGGAGGAGGTGCCCCATCATCAACCCTAAATGACAGATGTATCTCCTAATTTAAACTTGTGTGTATAAAAAGTTTACAATCTATTTTTCTAAAATATTTCCTTTTTAATTATAGTGTTATTTCAATGATATAAAACCTAGTTAGAACTAGGCACATTCCTCAGCTCTTCATATCTTATGTAGTCCACTCATTATAGGCAAGACTAAGTTTGTAAGAGCTGGAAAAATTCTTTTTCCTTGGCCTATAAATAGAAACCCGTTGCTAATTGTTCTGCCATTTCAAGTAAGTTCTGGGAAGAAAACTGCCACCATCTTCTTCCTTCTTCTTATTCCTTCCCCTCATAATTGGTGCCTAGAAACAAAATTGCAACTTTCAGGGAACCCACATTCTTGGCTTCAGCTTCCCTTTCTTCTCTCTGTCTTCAGTATTTTCACTATGGATGCGTATTTTCTCTCACTTCTGCTCTTATGCAAGAAGTGCAAGTGAATTAGAATAAGGTCAAGACCCTCCCAGCCTTGGCTTGCTGAGATCTGAAGTACATGAAAAATCAACATTCTCTGCCTGGTTCAACAGGTAAAGCTCTGGTAAAAATATATAACACTCTAAAAAAAGAAAAAAGGGGGGAAAAAAAAGCCCTAAGGACTAGTTGGGAAAGAAGGATAAAACAGGAAGTCTCATTTAGTCTTCAAAGCCCAAACTCTTTCACAATAATTTTTTTTGTTTTGAGACAGAGCCTCAAGTTGTCACCCTGGGTAGAGTGCTGTGCCATCAGAGGTCACTGTAACCTCCAACTCCTGGGCTTAAGCAATTCTCTTGCCCAGCCTCCCAAGTAGCTGGGACTACAGGTGCCCAATGCGATGCCCACTATTTTTTGGTTGTAGTTGTCATTGTTTTGCAGGCCTGGGCTGGATTCGAACCCACCATCTCTGGTGTATGTGGCTGGTGCCTAAGCTGCTTGAGCTATAGGCACCAAGCCCACAATATGTTAATATTTTAAATATTATTTCATTTTTTTTGTAGTTGTTCTCAATTAGGTTAGAGTTTAGAAGGTGGGAGTAGGGATAAATATTTATTACCTCAACTCGTCCTTAACAATCAATAAGGAAGTACTTATTTCTAAAAATTCTAATACTATTTTCCAAAACTTCTTTCCAGACTTCAGGAAAACCAAAGTGATGTTAAGTCATTATCTATATAATTTTAGTTTAGCTTGCATATTATTATAGATGAATGAAATGAAATCTACCTTAAACAAATTAATAATCAGCCTTCACAAAGATCCTTTGCAAAACCATAAAGGAGAAAGAAAAACTCTCTTATAAATGTAAAATGTAAAAGCATATCTTCACTAAAGCCCATGAAATTAAAAAACTAGTTATACATCTTTAATGGATTTTAATTTTCAGAATATATTGATAAAATTACAGTTGCTATCATAGAGCAGCAGAAATACCTACATATTAGTACATGCAGAACAAGATCATCTTTTTGTAGATTTGCTATATGCAAACACTACTTGGTTCAGAATTACAATTATTTTTTTCTCCTTCAGTGTATCAAAGATGCTGTATATTAGCATTTTGATGGTTAAAATTCCAATGTTCATTTTTCTATATAAGGTGAAAGAAACTATTGCAGACCCTCTGCCCATAAGCTAGTATTTGATAGAAACCTCGTGCAGGAGAGGAGTTTAAATATGTCCAGTAACTTTCTGCAATTATCCCTTGTTGAATTCTCCAGTCAATAGGGCACTCAAAGAGGTCCCTGTGAATTTTTGCGGTTACCTTAGGGTTTTGTTTAGTTTCTTAAATATCTTAAGGTTGCTCAGTCCTGCAGTTGTAAAGCTAAAATGGCTATTCTATGTAATGCATTGTTGTACAAAGCCTTCAAGGTCTCAGATAACTAAATTTCTGCAATGCTCTTTGTTTTATTAAGCAAACCACTGGAGTTATACCACATCATGCGTATATCTGGTGTGCTTTCCCTGTAAGATCAAAGACAGCCATTAAGACATCCTCAAATGTTTCAGTTATACACAAAATACCATTTAGCTCTGAGATCATAGGGCAGTCAGCCTTCAAGGGTTGGGATATTTAGAGACCACTCAGAAAGTAGTAGGAGATAATAGTCATGGCTCTGCTAATTCAGCAAGAAACAACTATGCAAAACTGGGAGATGCTTCCTTTATATGTGTATGCTGGTGACTTCCTTTCAGTACCTTCAATTATATTTTTCTACCTTCCTAAGTACACTTAGTGTAGTACCTACCTCAGTTTTCTAAGCATTAAATTATGATTAATAAACCCCATACACTCGGGAATAATGTTATATAAATGCTCATCTACTTTGTCAGAAAAATTCCAAAGCTTCATTTCAAATGTCTATTCTATGGATCCTAGTTTTTTTTTTCTTTTTTTTTTTTTTATAGATTTCCAGAGAAGTATAAAAACTTCTGATAACCATAAAGGGTTGAGTAAGATCTGAAGATCAACGTGCAACATATGTTCTGGTATGCAGGGTAACTTAGAATAGCTGTGCTTCTAAGTGCTTAAGAGTGCTTCTGGTTGATACATAATCACTTTGCATATATGAAATTTTGTTTTCTTGATACTATCTCTGACTGATTTTGTGTATGTTTCTGTGTTGACTCCCTGGTCTGAAGTATATCTGGAAAAGGACATGATATCAACTTTATAATCATTCTCCTCACACTGAAATTTCTATAAATGAATTATGGGAGGGAAAAGACATAAGATTTTTTTGCGGAGATGTGATTTTTAATATAAGTGTAGGTGTTCTAAGATAATTTTCTCAGGTTTCTTTAACAAAATGAACTAGTCACTAGAACCAAATCATCATTGACAGAGTGTTAGGATGTACAAAATCCCAAGTACCATATTTGTTCCTGTGGAATATCACAAACATGCCCTGGAACCACTACAATAATGTTCATGCCAATTATGAGCAAATCCATTCTACCACCAAAGCAATCTGTCCTACAATTGTTATCACATTTTGTTACTTTGCATAGTAATTATATTTCTGCATACCTGTTTCCTGCATTACTCTCAGAGGTCAAATATAAAATAAAGTTTGATATGTAATAGGCATTTAGTGATTTCTTTGGTTAATGAATAAATGAAATATTAAATGTACTATTTTATTTTTTATTGAATTAATATTTATATTTTTTCCTATGGCATTTATTTTTACATTATCTTTATTTCATTTTAAAATATAATTTTTATTTTCTTCACCAGTGACTCATGGAAGTATGAGAAGCATACATATTTTCAAAGATGATAAGATTTTTGACAAAAGCTTTGCCCAGTCATTGACTCTTCACTCTTCCCCTAATTTATCTGCCTTATTCCTTCTCAGCGTCTGTTCATACAGTTGCTTTTTGCTCTAGAACTTCCTCCCAATTCCAAAGTGGTTTTAGAGAGCTTTTTCTGGTTCCTATATTTTACAAGTAACAACTCAAGAATGACTTTTTTTTTTTAAATCCAAAGCTACTCTCTGTACCTTTTCAGCAAATTTTTCCTTGCTTTCCTCATTTGAATTTGTATACCATATAAAGTTTATTTTTAATTCTCAGAACTCACCATTTTCAGTTACTATATTACTATTATCTAGGGTTCATTCCTTTCATAAGCCACTTGCCAAAATCATGGAAAGCTACTAAATTTTTATATAGGACATAACAGCTTTGCCATCCCAAATGATAGGTCTGTAATTATGAACATGTTTGTTGTCCTAAGCACAACAAAAAAAAGGAAGACCAGTTCATTTCCAAGAACTAGTTTATATACTGGAAGAATAAAATTTAATTCTTTATGAACATCTTCCAGACTTCTCAAGTTTTAGGAATTTTACAGGTCACATTTTCTCGCTTAGAAATGCAATAAGCATGTATATAATAACCTTCATTAACTATTTTCTATTTTTAGGTCATTAATTATTATTCTAGGATATATTAAAACAGGTCACTAAAATAAATCATTTTTAATTCCATTACCTACTCTATCACAAATACTGAGCTTTGTACAAAATTGTCTTGTAAAACCCCAAATTTTAAGTCTCTACAGAAAGCTTTATGATCCATTTAAGTAACCTAGATTCATCTTGTTTATAATGTTCAATTGACTTTGGAAATAAATTCTAATTTAGTTTAATTTAAATAATATTTTTATTATTCAATAGTTAACAATAGCCCAAATATAGGTACTGATGGAATCTATCTGTATATCCATGTTTATTTCAGTTTTTTAGACTTCCTATACAAAGACAGTGATAACTGTAAATCATAGAATTTTTGCTATAAATAGAAGGGGGTGCATTATCATATGATGATTCCAACAGGTGAAGAAAAGAATTATATTCCCCCTGTATATACATACACACACAAACACACACATCCACCATTATCTGTGGTAAAATTTATAATCTGCTTGAGATAAAGCATATGTGTATGTATATGTATGTATATATATATGTGTGTGTATATATATGAAAACCAAAATGGTTAGGGATGTGAAGACTTTTTGAGGGGGAATTTAACTTTCTGTGTTGGTACTTTTTTCTCCATAAAATCCATATTGTAAACAATTCCAAAAAGAGATACACTAAGAAGATGACAAGAATGTTAGACTTCTCTCCTGCATAAGATTATTTAACCTAAGCCACCTCAACTGTGAAAACTGTAGATGCAACTTCGAGAAAACATTTTGAATGTGACAGCAAAATTACTTTGTGATGTTTATACATTTTTCATAATGCTGTTCCCAGTAGAACTGATTTCTATATTTCTTACAGCAATGGTATGAAAAATCAGCCTTTTAAAAGGATCGGGATTTGCTGACACTGCTGTCGGAGCGCCTTGTTAGCTAACAGACAATGGTGTGGTTAAATGCAGCAAAGTAATAACTTTGAGGAATTAGGAGGTATCAAGAAAGGGAGTGGTATGGCCCTATGTGTTCGCATTTGTGTGAGAGAAAATGAGAGAAAAGAAAAAGGGGGAAACACTGGATAGACACAAATGAAATGAGACAGCCAGAGGACTTAGACAATGTGCCACTGAGCTCGATAAATCTGTACTTATTTTTTATATCCTGCAAGGTCATAGATGACGCTGACATTGGTCTCCTAGCAACCAACTCTATAACCTACTTTTGTCCCAATCACTGGAGAATGGGTTTGGTGCTTTGAGCTGTGTTTCAACATGAAAAAGAAGGAATCAAAGTGATGCTTGGTAACTACTGATGAGTGATAAAAAGTGTGCACACCTATACAGAAATGTACCATTTCTCGTCTCTTTCCTCCATAAGTCTACAAAGTTTAGAGTGGCATTTCTATGTATTTTCTAGAATTGAGAATAACTGTCCCATTGCCACAAAATCATTACATTTTTAAAGGTCTAAAATACATATTTTGATGTAGCATGCATCGCTTGGAGACATCTAAATTCCGGGTATATAAAGTAAAATACATATCAACTGAACTAGTGACCACAATGTAACTGGACAAATAAACTAAGCAAAAATAAATAAGTTCTATTATTTATGTTGCCACTTTTAAATGTAATTGTTATAAAAGCAAAAGTTTTGTAAATATGATTATAAACCGCCAATTTATTAAATTTTGCCCTTCAAGTTAGTAGGTAGTATTTTCAGAATTAGTATCCATGATTGTAATGATTGGTAACTGTGTTTACACCTATTTTCACTTCTTTCGTTGTATTTTACATAAAATTTTGATTCTGTTATCCCAGGTTTCCTCATCATTTCCTACCTCTACAATTCTATTGTTACCTTTCCTTAATTATCTTGAAAGTCACCTTACTCTGGGTTTTTATAGAATAGAAGATTAAAGTATCATATTTTATTCTGTTCATTTGATTTTTAAGAGAGTAAACAACGTCAATTAGTATATCCTAGGGAGGGGTCATACAGTTTATTGTGACCATTAATTCAGTAACCCCTTCTCCAAAGTCCCTAACCCCATCCCATTGGCCTAGTGGGGGACAGCTCATTTGTGTTTGCATCATTTAACATGATTTCTGGCTTTAATACTAGATTTATATGCCATGATTTTAAGACATCCCACTTTCCCCCACTCTCTTCTACCATCAGGTCTTGAAAAGGCACTCAGAAAAATTTTTCTATAGTATATTATAGTCCACTTTAAAACACAAATCTCAGACATGAATGAAATACTCCACATGTGGTTTTGCCAACGTTGTAAGACTAACTCATCATTTCCTTGAGCAGTGTGTCGTCAGTTCCCAACTGCTTTATTTTCTTTAGAAAGCACCAAACACCCCCTCATAGCAGTTTAAAAGTCTATTATCTTCCCCAGAACGCCATCAATCTGCCACTCCAATTGCACATTTTTGCAAATTTTAAACAAATTATTTGCCCTCTTGTTAAGTTGATTTTTGCATGTCTTAGAGTATAGTTTCAATATTTTGAGATATGTTTTAAATCCCAATTAAGTCTTGCAAATCAATATCTCCTAGTTTTTTCTTTTGTCATGAAAATGTCATGCCTGTCATTAGATACTTTCAAAATATTGATAATCTTTATTGGAGTGACCTTAAATTTCAAGATGGTGTATTAAACAAATCTATTTGGGCTCCGCGCCTGTGGCTCAATCGGCTTAGGGCACCAGCCACGTACACTGAAGGTGGCGGGTTCAAATCCCCAGCCCGGGCCCGCCAACCAACAATAATGGCTGCAACAAAAAAATGGCCGGGCGTTGTGGTGGGTGCCTGTGGTCCCAGCTACTTGGGAGGCAGAGACAGGAGACTCGCTTGAGCCCAGGAGTTGGAGGTTGCTATGAGCTGTGATGCCATGGCACTCTACCCAGGAGGACAGCTTGAGGCTCCGTCTCAAAAACAAAACAAAACAAAACAAAACAAATCTATTTGGTTCCTCTGCTTTTGAAAACCTAAGTAAAATTTCCAAAATAATGTTATATAGAAAAAATCCATATGAATATTTAATAAAAGGAATATTATGATTGTTCATAAAATAATTAAGCAGAAGACATAAACTGATTGACACACAGAACTAATGTTTCAACATGAGTTTGACTTCATCTTGAATAGAGTGGGTAAGTAAACATAAAACACACTACCTGGAAAAAATAATTTAAAATTTTAATAACTCAGGTGTAATATTTCTAAGATTCTACACTAAGATTTAATAAGTTTCAGATGTATGTAAGGAGAAAAATAAAAATAGAAAAATGAACATTCTACTAAAAAATAGGCAAATAACACAAACATGCAACATTACTTTGACATAAAATTAATTAATCAATATGAAAAATGCTTAATTTCATTAAGCATGAACAAAATCTGAGGTTGTTCTTCACCACTAGATCTATATAAAATATACTAAAGGGAGTCCTGCAAATGGAAAGGAGGAGACAGTAGACAAGAAGAAGCAACATGAATATACAATGTTCTTTAATAAAGGTAAATACATGTACAAGTAAAAGTTTGGTATTATCATAATTTTGGTGCATAGATTTCAAATAACAAAGCGTATGGAAAGTATAAACCTATATTAATGAGTATATTAGTATATAATATAAGATGTAATTTGTGACATCAGTAACAAACTAAGAGGATGGAGATACAAAGGAGTAGAGTTTTACATGCAATTAAACTTTAGTTGTAATAAGTTCAAAGTAGAATTAAGATGTCTTACAATGGCAACCACAAAGAAAATATCTATAGAATATACTCAAAAGGAAATGAGAGGGTAATCAAAGCATGTCAAAAAAATCAATAAAATAAAAATAAAGGCAGTGAGGAAATGAGTGATATATGCTACAAGATATACAGAAATCAATAGCAATAGAAAAATTACTTTTATTTTTTTCTTTTTTTATCAGTAATTTTTATTCTTTAAATTATATTTTTCATGGGTGCATAATAGTAGTTATTTCTTCAAGGGTACATGTGATGCTCACATATAGGCATACTTAAGATGAGTTAATCAAATCAGGGTAAACGGGGTGTCCATCATCTCAGCCATTTAGCATTTCTTTTTGTTAGGAGCATTCCAATGTCATACTTTTGGTTATTTAAAAGTATGTCCTAACTAGGGCAGTGCCTATGGCTCAAAGGAGTAGGGCGCCGGCCCCATATGTTGGAGGTAGCAGGTTCAAAGCCAGCCCTGGCCAAAAACTGCAAAAAAAAAAAAAAGAAAAGAAAAGAAAAAGTATGTCCTAACTTATTGTTGATTGTATTTGCTTTGTTATATTATCAAATATTGTTCATGGTGTCTAACAACGCAATATATTTCTGCACCCGTTAATCATCCTCACTTTATCCTTCTCTCCCTGCTACCCTTTCCAGGCTCTGGTAAACATCATACTACTCTCTGTCTCCATAAGATTAATTGTTTTTAAAATTTAGCTCCCACACATGAGTGGAAATTTGTGG
The DNA here is from genome assembly GCA_963574575.1 of Galagoides demidoff. Lineage (NCBI taxonomy): Eukaryota > Metazoa > Chordata > Mammalia > Primates > Galagidae > Galagoides > Galagoides demidoff. Next base: position 19,363 of record CAUYQV010073077.1, read on the forward strand.
GATTTGTGTTTCTCTGCTTGGTCTATTTCACTTACCATAATGTTCTCCACTTCTCTTCCATGTAGTTGCAAATGGCAGGATTCTTCTGCTGAGAGACACGTAGGTTGAATCCATATGAGGGCTATTGAGAATAGTGCCTTAATCAACATGAGAGTGCAGATATCTTTTCAATATACTTAATTCACTTCTTTGGATACACATACTCAGAAGTGATATTGCTGTATCGTATGGTATCCTATTTTCATGTTTTGGGGGAACCTCCATATTGTTCTCCATAGTAGTTAACTAATTTACATGACCACCAATAGTTTACAAAGCTTAATCTTTCTCCACATCGTCACCAGCATTTGTTATTGCCTGTTGTTTTGATGAAAACTATTTTAATTGGGATGAGATGATATCTCATTGTAGTTTTGATTTGCATTTCTCTGATGACTAGTGATGTTGAGCTTTTATTCATATACCTGTTGGCCACTTGTATTTCTTTTTTTTTTTTTAAGAAATGTCTATTCATATCCTTTGCCCATTTTTTAATCAGATCATTTGTTTTTTTCTTATCAAGTGATAGAAATCCTTATACATTTCAGTTATTAATCTCTTGTCAGATGGTTAGTTAACAAATATTTTCTTCTATTCTGTGGGCTCATTTACCACTTTGTGGATTGTTACTGTCCAGAAACTCTTTAGTTGGATGTCCAATTTTGCTATAGTTATGTACGTTTTGGAGGACTCAAAGAGTCTTTCCCAGACAAATGTCCTGAAGCATTTCCCCAACGCATTTTTTAAAAGCTCAATAGTTTTAGGTCTTATATTGAAGTCTTTAATCAAGCTTTTGATTTTTGTATATGGTCAGAGATAAGGGTCTAGTTTTATTCCTCTGCATATGGATATCCAATTCCCTCAGAACAATGTATTGATGAGAATGTCATTTCCCCACTATATGTTCTTGGCAATTTGTTGAAGATAAATATACGATATGTATGTAAATTTATTTCTGGGTTCTTTATTCTGTTACATTGGTATGTATCTGTTTTTATGCCAGTACTATGCTATTTTTATTGCTACAGTTTTGTAGTATAATTTGAAGTCAGGTAATATGACTCCTTCAGTTTTGATCTTTTTGTTCAGTATGGGTTTGGCTTCTGTGATTCCATATAAATTTTAGGATTTTCTTTCTCTATTTCTCTGAAGAATATCATTAGCATTTTGGTGGGAATTGCATTGAATCTGTAGATTTCTTTGAGTAATGTGGATTTTTTTTTTGAGACAGTCTCACTATGTTGCCCTCAGTAGAGTGCTGTGTCACAGATCACAGCAACCTCAAACTCTGAGGCTTAAGCAATTCCCTTGCCTCAGCCTCCCAAGTAGCTGGGACAACAGGTGCCTGCCACAACACCCAGTTATTTCTTTGTTGCAGTCATCATCGTTGCTTTAGTTGGCCTGGGGCAGAGTTCAAACCCACCAGCCCTGGTTATGTGGCCAGCACCCTACCCACTGAGCAATGTGTGCTGCCAGTAGAGTGGATATTTTAACAGTATTGATCCTTTCAATTCATGAGCATGGAATATGTAATTACTTTAAATATAAACAAATTTATTCCCAAATCTAAAGTCATAGGATGGCTGAATGGATTAGAAAAACAGAATCCAAACCAATTCTGTCTACAACAGACACACTTTAGAGGTAGGGACATACAGGGGCTGAAAGTAAAATAATGAAAAAAGATATTCTTCGAAAATGATAATCAAAAGAAAACAGAGGTCTCATAGTAATATTAGAAAAAATGTAGTAAATAACGAGCTCTTAAAATGGACAATGAACATTATATAATGACAAAAGAGTCAACTTATTAATAAGTAGTGATGCTATAAATATTTATGCAGCAAAACTTAGATATCCTAAATAAAACAAAGAATTGAAGAGAGAAGTACACAGCAATATAATAATAGGAATTATCAAACCCCATTTTTAGTAATGAATAGCACAAATTACACCCAAATCTAGTAGAAGGAAGGAGATAATAAAGATCAAAACAAAGATAAACAAAATGGAGACTAGAAAAGCAACAGAAAAAAATAAATCAAATAGATGTTTTTAAAAAGATGGATAAAATTAACACAATTTCAGATAGATTAACCAATAAAAAAGAGAGAAGAGTCAAATAACTAAAATCAGAAATGAAAGAAAGAATATTATAAATGATGCCACAAATTAAAGCAAAAGCCTTACAGAAGAATACTATGAACAATTGTGGGCCAAAAATATTGCATGATCTATTAGAAATAAGTAATGTGGTAGAGAAAATACAGGTAAGAAGACTGAATCAGTGATCAAAAACATCCAAAAAAAGACCCAGTACCATATAAATTCTATCAAATGTTTAAAAAAGGATTAACACTCATCCTTTTGAAATTCTGAAAAAATAAAGTGGAAGAAATATTTCTAAGCTATGAGGCCAGCACTTCTCTGATTTCAATGTCAAAGTCACTATAACAAAACTACAAATTAATATCTGATGAATATTGATGTGAAGATCCACAACATGATACTAGCAAACCAAATTGAATGGCACATTAAAAGAATTATACACCATGAACAAGGGGAATTTAATCTTAGGATGCAAAAATGTTTTAACAGCTGGGTGTTGTGGCTGAGGTGAATGGATCACCTGAGCATAGGAGTTCGAGACCAACCTGAGTAAAAGTGAGATCCCATCTTTAAAACTAGCCAGGTGTTGTGCTGGGTGCCTATATTCCCAGCTACTAGGGAGGGTGAGGCAAGAGGATCAATTGATCTCAGGAATTTGAGGTTGCTATGAGCTATGATGCCACGACACTCCACCAAGGGTGACAAAGTGAAACTCTATCTCAAAAAAAGAAAAAAAAGAATGTTTTAACATACAAAAATTAATCAATGTAATATACCATATTAACAGAATGAAGGACAGAAATTACACGATTATCTTACTGTAGTCAATACATTTGACAGGATTCAGCATCATTTCATGATTAGAAAAGCACACAACAAACCAGAAATAGAAGGAAACTAGTTCAACATAATAGAGGCCATATTTGAAAAACCCACAGTTAGTATCACACCTATTAAAAACAGTCTCATTACCAATGTGGGGGTTGGAGACTGACCTCTCTGATGGTTTTTTTGTTACGTTCTGCTGTCCCACATAAACAAATATTTAAAAAAAAAAAACCATCAGTGGGGTCATTTTCTGCTCTTCCCCTTTGGGATGTGACCATTTGATGAGAGTTGAAAGCATTTCCTTTAACATCAAAAAGATTAGGATGCCCATTCTTACTATAGCTATTTAACATAGCATTTGAAGTCCTAGCTAAAGCAATTAAGAAAGAAAAAGAAATAAATGGATACAAAATTCTAGACTGGCAATTGTTCTGCTTAAGAAGAATGAAGGTGGGGCCCTAATCCCTTCTGACTTATAAGGTCTCCACTGAGAAGTCTGTACTTAGACTGACGAGTTTTTCTTTACAAATTGTTTAATGTTTTCACCTTACAGCTGACAGGAGTTCCTCCTTCATAGTGACTTTGTCCAGTCCCATGACTACGTGTCTTGGTGATTTCCTCTTTGCAATGAACCTCCCAGGTGTTACTTGAGATTCTTGTATCTAGATATCTAAATCTCTATCAAGAGAAGGGAAGTGTTCCTCAATTATTCCCTCAAATAGACCATCGAGCCCTTGCACATTTTCATCTTCACTCTTAGAAGCACCTATTTTGCTGTTTTACATAATCATAATGTCTTGTAGGCTTTGTTCATTCCTCTTAATTCTTTGTTCTTTATTTTTTGCTAACTAAATTAATTTAAAATAATTGTCTTAACCTCTGGAATTCTTTCTTCTGCCCGAACTTAACTAAGTAGATGAAAGACTTTTACACTGAAAACTACACAATAATAATGACAGAAGTCAAAAGCACCAATGAATTGAAAGACTATTTTAAAAAAGAAGGTTTTTATTTTCAGCACTTAAATCATAAAATGGAAGAGTTCATAGATGGGTAGAGTTAATATTATTAAGACATCCATACCAATTCCTATTAAATATATTAATCTCTATCAGAATCCCAATAGCATTTTTTTACAAAATGAAAATAAAATCTAAAATTTTCAAAGAATCTCAAAAGATTCCAAATAGCTAAACAATTCATAAAAAGAACAAAGCTGTAGGAATCACAAGTCCTGATTTCAAAATGTATTGCAAAGCTATGGCAATCAAAACAGCATGGTACTGGCATAAATACAAACAAATAGATAAATGAAATAGCAGAGAGAACCCAGAAATAAACCCTATATAAATGGGCAAATGATCTTCGACAAGGGTGCCAAGATCACTCAATGAGAAAGATTAGCCTCACTTCAACAAATGGTGTTTGGAAAAATTTTTATCTCTACTCAAGAGAATGAGTTTGTATCCTTACCATACACAACATATAGAAATTAACTGGAAGTAAATAAAGGACCTAAACATAAGATCTGAAACAATAATACTCCTAGTAAAAAGCATAGGGAAAAAACTTCATGATATTGAGCTGGCAATGAGTTCTTGGATATAATACCACAACAAAAAGAAACATTGCCACAAATTGCATCCCTATTTGAGAACCACTATTGTAATTCATCAAAGTGAGAAGCACAATTCCTTGGGTCTATAATGATTATAAAAAAAAAGTGCTAAATTGATTTGAATATTTATACAAAGAACCATTTATATCTATGTTAGCAATTCCTCTAATATTAAATACTTTCCTTGTTGGCACTGTTCACAAGTTACTCCTGATTCATAGATCTCAGAATTGAATAATAAGGATTTGAACAGAAATTTAATTAGACATTAAAATGATAAGCACATACTACAGTAATGTAATTGAAGTTGAAAGCTGAAGTTGTAATATTTAAGTGGAATATCTAAAATAGAATAGAACTATTTTAGAAATGATTGTATACCATACTGTAATATCGAGAAAGCACAGAATGCTTTCATGTAAATTCTATATCTAGGATCTGATTTGGGGGTAGCCAAAATTTTAAATATGCTTGTAAGTAGGAATATCCATTGTATAATTTGAAAATTCTAATTTAGCTTTAATTTAGCCTACAAGTAAAAATAGAAAATCTCTGATGAAAGAGTGGGAAGTTTTACTGAATTGATATGGAACCATGTCAAAAGTTAAAAGTGAACATTCTAAAATGAGAATGGCTACTGAACATACCTCTAAATTCCATAGATGCACAATTGATTTAGGCATGTCTTAATTGATGCATGTAGAAAATATTTTTTCACAGTCTCCTATAAAGAAGTGATTTTTTTCTATCTGATTTTCCATTAATATGGGGTATAAAATACATCCTTTAAAATTGCAGGGGAAGAAAAATTTTAGAGGCAATAGAGGAGTCCATTACCTTAATTGTGACGGATGCATATGTTCAAATACATCATTCTATATCCAATAAATATGAACAATTTATTACATGTCCATTATACTTCAATAACTGTGTTTAAAATAATAAAAAAAAATAGAGAGGAAAAAACCTCTTCCTTAGTAACTCTTAAAATAAATAGACTGATCTTTTTCTGGCCTGTCCTCCATTATCATTAGACATTCAGATAATCTCCTAGTTGTGAAACTATGTGTGTGTGTGTGTGTGTGTGTGTCCTTTTGTAGGTCCAATTGGCAATTTACTAAGAGTCAGCAAGTCCATTTTATGATTTAAGTGCTGAAAACCTCTTTAAAATAAAAATCTTCTCTTTTAAAAAATATAAACCTTCATAAGTAGGATAGAAAACATAATATCAAATTATAAATTAATTTAAAATTTTTTCTCTAAGGTGGGAAAAGTTGAAAAAACATAGGGGATGAGTTTTTTTGAGGATTAGACACATTGAGAATAAAAATATTGGGTAAATCAATTGAATGGGATATTTTAAAATCCTATGTTTTGTGAAGTCACATAAAAAATAAACAAAAGTTAAGAGGGTGTAAATGTTACTTACTCATATACAGTCATGTGCTACTTAATGTGAGAAGTGCATCATTAGGTGATTTTGTCACTGTGCAAATTTTATAGAGTATACTTACGCAAACCTAGTAGCCTAATCACGTCTATACTCGTATAACCTATGGCTTATGAGATACAAACTGTGAAGCATGTTACTATACTGACTACTTCAGGAAATTGTAATACAATGGTAAGCATTTGTATATCTAAACATTTCTAAACATACAAAAGGCATAGTAAAAATACGATATAAATATGAAAAAAATAGTACACCTGTATAGATCATTTAATATGAATAAAACTTTTAAGACTAGAAACTGTTCTCAGAAAGTTGGTGAGTGAAAGGTGAGTGAAATTCAGAATGTGAAGGTGTAGAACCTTACTGTACACTTAATATACATGAAATTTATTTTTAAAAATTCTTCATGAGGACAGGGAAGGCAGAAAACAATAAAGTTAATACTAATAATAATTCAATCTTTAATAATAAATCAATCTTAGTTTACTGAGTGACCACTGTCATACAGGTGGCCCATTGTTGACCAAAACATTGTCATACGATGCCTAATTATAACTCCTAATTTAACTCAGAGTAGAAAAGAATTGAATTGGCATTCAATGAACATTTACCATGAATGCATTATGTAACATAATCCTTTCTGCATCCTAGTTGTTGGCACTTATCCTTGATTTCACAATTAAGAAAACCATGATTTCAAGTTCAAATAATTTGAGTACAATAATAGTATATCCTATATACCCTATACTAGGATAGTTAGGAATCCTATTTATAGACCTCAATGCAGCTATTTTCAGCAGATGGAATTTTTTTTTTAAAATATATTAATGGAATTTTACTAAAGTTGTGAATTTGGTGCTAGTTAAATGTATACTATTGAAAATAATAATAATAATATTTAGTACTCTCAGATTTACCCAATTTAAATTATTCAATAATTTATTAATTTCTGAAATAAATCATATTTACATATTTACAATCATATTTGTTCTATAGGTATCTTTTAAATTATGATTTCCTTATAAATCCTTGAACATGGTGTACCACTAGTAACTGTGAGATCATATAATAATTTCTTTTATAAATAAAATGCTTGCTAATTTACTTTTGTTTATACCTACTCATTTACATCTTATAACAACTACATAAGTAAGTAAAAAAGGATGGTTAGGGTAACAATTGGTAATATCTTGTGATTTCAAAAATTAGTAGGAGTTTTAAGGATATAAGCAATATAACATGATGACTAGGATTATTTCAAGAATAAAATAAAGGGAAAAAACATGTACATATATATAAAAATGTAAGTTAAATGTTATAATCAAAAACCACACGAGAAATTCCAAAACATCTTGTAGAAATTAGGCTAACATTTAAAAGAGGAATTTTTATAAAATAAAGTAGAGGAAACACAATTACAGTAATACCTTGGAATCTGAACTTGATCCATTCCAGACCCCTATTTGAGTTCCAAGACAATTGTTGCCCTTTAAAATAACAGACACTGGATTAATCATTCCTGCTACCACCGACTTGAATTTTTTAAATGATTTTAAGAGTAAACATTCTAGGTTTTAAAGTAAAATGTTAACAAATAGTAATATTTAAATAAAAATGTACATTAATAAAATCAATATAGAAACCTAAAAATACAAGGCCTGTTTCATCACAATTGAACCCTTCATCCAAAACATATCCCTAACTCTTCACAAACTTCTAAAGTCTTACAAAACATTCTGCTTAGTGATAAGATCTTTCTTTCAATTGTAGCTCTAACTGCTTTCCTCTCTTATTTTTCTCACTACACTTTTTAGGTCCCATGATGAATACATTTAGTTGTTGTTATATTTTTAAAAGGCACAAAACAGAAACAAAAGCATGAAATTAGCAGCAAAAATCACACAAGAAACTTTCAGTACAGCTTCCAACAACAAACCAAACAACAAAGTGTATGAGTGGCCTGAGTGCTGGGAAAACATATACACAAAAAACAAATAAACAACATGCTGGGCTTTCAGATTCCAAAGCAGCATTTAGAGTTCAAGCAAAATGTTCTTTTATTAGTTGGATTCCAAGTTATTTGAGTTCTGGGGCTTTCGGATTCTGGGGGCAATGCTATAATATATGATTCAGAGTATATAAGAAATAATAACAGACCAATTATTTGAGATCAATTAATTATTTTTGATAAAAATGAAAAACATTTTCTGTTATACTTCTTGAATAGGATATCAAGGAAAACAATAAATCACAATCTCAAAATGTACTCCTTGACTGGATACAAACTGAGTTTTTAGAGTGATATCTCATAATTTTCCCCAATGTAAGAAGATGCCCTATATCTAGCATATATTTTACTGAAAGCAAGTGCCTATTTTTTTGTAGACGACAAAAGTCAACATTAATTTGGCCAACATTTAGATTTGAACAGACTTACAGAGTAAGTGTAATATATAAGACTCAAACTATATTTTTTAACTCAATTTCTAGAGTAGAAAGATATTTTGAGGTAGTCACCAAAATAATTAAATGATACTTAGGGGGAAGGATGGGTGGAGGAAAGGTAATTGATGGAACCACACCTATGGTGCAACTTACAAGGGTACATGTGAAACTTACTAAATGTAGAATATAAATGTCTTAACACAATAACTAAGAAAATGCCATGAAGGCTGTGTTAACCAGTTTGAAGAAAATATTTCAAATTGTATATAAAACCAGCACATTGTACCCTATCACTGCATTAATGTACACAGTGATGATTTAATAAAAAAAGAAAAATAATAATAATTAAATGAAGAAAGTAGGAATTTAGCAAGAAATAGCCTTTATTATCAATGTATACAGTAGATTGGGCCCCATCCTAGTGATTGCAGACCTTGTAAAAATAGTTTTTGGATTTTCATATAATTTTAAGGAAGTATCAAATACCCCTTGGAAAGTGCCCCAATTTTTCACTCATTTTCTCATTGGTCTATCTAGGGTCCTGAGCAACCCTATTCATAAAATAGTCCCAGTCAACCTGTCTGTATCTGTCTGTCCGTACTGGAATGTACCTAGAGCATCAATCAACCTCTTTCCAAGAATAGCCCAACCACAGGGTTTTAATCAGCCCCATTCCCACAATAGTCTGGGTCAGCCTGACTCCTCCTGCCCTTTTCCTGTCTAGCTATCCGCCTAACACAATTACAGATTTCCCATATGCATCCTGCCTTTGTTTAGAATGCACTATTGAGACTATGCCATAGCTTTATAATGCTCACTTGCATATAATGAGAACACAATGATTGTTATACCTTGGGAATATAGTGAATATTCTCCCAGTTTGTAAGGATTTCTCATCAGTAATGCAAAATAAGTACATATAAAATTAACTAAAAACCATGAGCTATAAGAGAGGTATAAAAATGGATCTGAATGTGTGGAAGAAGAGGAAAAGATATAATTTTTTTTTTATATAGGGAATCTTAGAAAAGCCTTTTAAAAATATAAATATTTGAGCAGTATTTTTAAAGATGAAAAGAATATCTCTGATTTTCAACTGATGGACCTCAAAAGAAACACCAAGGAACAATAAATAGTCTTCAAAAGATTATATCATATTCAATGAAACCTATAATATTCTGTTGCAATCCAAGTTTGGGTTGCATAGAAATGATGGATGAAGTTATTTAACAGGTGGATAAGGGGCAGATGATGAAAAGATTTAAAGATAATCTGAAGAGTTTTAATTTTATTGTGTAAGCAAAGATAGTCAATATAGATTTTAATTAATAATAGAACAAATCACTTTTCTCGGTTGTTGTGATGTAGAAGATATTGCCTATTGGTGAAAGACCAGTTATGAAACTTAACAAAAAAGTGTAGATCCTTTTTGAGCTTTTGCAATTTGTCCATAATGATAGCACAAACTGATGGGGATAGGTACATTTGCATAGTCTATGAATAAGGATCCCTGACCCACATCTAGACTTCCAAGATGGACATGCTCTTAGTGACATTGCTGCTCCTCAACTCCCCAAACAACAAACAAATATTAACACCATACGTTACATAGGTGAGGATGAGGGGGATAAGTTTGGCTAGAAATCCAAATGTATCTGAATACTAAGAACACAGCATCAAGAATTTGAATGAGTCCTTAGGGTTTAAGGCATTCATTTAAGTTAAGTGTGAAAAGCCATGGTCTAATCAAGTAGAAGCCAGAAGTATAGAAAATTCAACTGGCTCAATAGGCAGCGGGATGAGAAGGTTAAGAAACATTGAGCCACAGTACAGAGGCAGCATACAAATCTAAGTAGCAACATGAGAAACTTAAATCCTTGTTGAAGGATTGAAATATCCTGGGCTACGATCCACATCTCCAAGGCAAAATCGAAGTCAAACTCTCTTTCCACAGTGTCTCCAAGTTAGACCACAGAACTAGTAGTGTTTAAAACCATTATAATTATACAAACTCTCTCACACATGTGGCACCATCAAACTGAGGAGATGGCAACTACTGAGAGTTAGGATGGCCAAGCAGCATAATAAAAATATTTAGGCTTCTAAATATTTTCCAATATTGCTATTGACTGATATATAAAAGAGAAGTATACAAAATGTTAAAAGAAATAATGAAAGAAGTCTAAGGATGGTGAGTATGTTAACCATCAGAAATAAAATAACTGAGAAAATAAATTTTTATATATAAAAATTATAACTTTTCAAATTAAAAACTTCAGAATATTAAAGAAATAATTAGTGACTTAGAAGATAAATCCAAACAATTTACCAAAAGTAATGTAAAATAATGGCAGAAGGAGGAAGGACATGAGGTGGGATCTCATCTAATGTGTACATTGTGAGGGTATATAACAGGCCCTCTGGGTGAGGAGCTCTTTTACAACTGGAACTTTATCCTAGAAGTGAGAATAATGTAATCTAAAAATTTGTTCCTTCATATTAATTGAAAATAAAAAAAATAATTGAAAATAAAAATGGTAATTTAAAAGAATGAGACATAAAATAAGGTTCATTACATAACTGATTAGAGTAAGTAATAGTTCATAGATCTAAAAGGAAATATCAAGAGAACTTAAAAAATACTTTAAGTTAAATGAAAATACTAAGAAAATGCAACAACAAAAAATCTTTTGAATGTTGCTAAAGCAATACTTAGAAATGTATGACATTAAATCCTTATTAAGAAATGTCTTGAGTAAATGATCTAAGATTCCAACTTAAAAATACATAAATAATAATAGCAAACTAAACTCAAATCAAGTAGAGCAAAGCAACTGATAAACACATAAATAGATGTCAATGACATTATAATGCTAAAAATAAAAGAGAAAAAATAATGAAGCCAAAAGCTAATTTGTTAGAAATTGTCAATATAATTGATTAACTTAAGAATAAACTAAGACAAAAAGGAGTAAATACAAATTTGCAATGATAAGATTAAAAAGAGGAAATTATTTAAAATTCCATATACTTTAATGAGTAAAAAGAGAATATTACAAACATTATATGCTCAGTAATTCAATACTTACATGAAATGGATAGTTTTCTAAAAACTACAAACTACCAAAGATTACTCAAAATGAAATAGATAACTGAATTGTACTATACATGTCTTTAAAAATCATTTATAGTTATTGAATTTAATTTACTTGCATTTCAACATATCTTGGATAAAATATTTTATTAAACTTTTTTCTTCATAATATTCTCAAGGATGATTGCATAGCATTTAGCTTTGAAAGATAAAATCTATGTCTTCCTCCAAATCAAAGGGCAAGTGTATCTACTATTCATTACAATTATTTCAGTTTTCTAAACTCAGAATTTCTCTCCTGTAGTGCAGGTAGAGGTTTTTTTCTGGATCTCTTTGTTTCCTCTTGGGCATTGAAACTCAAGAAACTGAAACAAAATATCACCAATATGGCTACTGCTATTCCTGTGATAAATAAAATATGCTTCATCCACAAGCTAAGGTCATCATGTCTTCTACAAGTCTATGAAATTAGCAGTATAACTTATTAACTTGCAAGTAAGGTAAAATTTCACATTTTTTACAAAACTTTAAGCTCAAGGTACAGACGATTTCACTCTAAAATTAAAAAATATTGAAGGAATAATATTACCAATTTTAAACAAAGTCTTCCTAAATATAGAAAAGGAGAGATCACTATTTACATCATTTTATGAGGCCAACATCAACCTGATGTCAAAAACAGTCAAGGATATTACATGTAAGGAAAATTACAAATATTCCTCATAATAGACATAGACAAATACTATCAACAAAATATGAATAAAATCCAATCCAATAAAATTACATAAACTAATAATAAATCAAGACAAATATCTCTCTTTGGAATACAATGATGGTTTAACATTTAGAAATCAATTAAAATAATTTTCCATCAACAGATCAAAGAAACCAATTATATTACCTCAATAATTACAGAAACAGCCTTTAATAAAATTCACTATCCATTCAGGATAAAAGGTTTAGAAAAATAAAACTAGAGAACATTTGACTTACAAAATGCCTGTCAGTAAACATTATAATCTAATGGTGAAAGATTGATATTTCTCTCCGGAGATGAGGGAACAAGTAATGATATTCACTCCTATAGGACTTTGTATGAGTTTGGACACTTAAGTTTGTGAACTCACCCTAGAAAAAGTGCTACGTACCTTGTTGATGAATAACATTATGGTCATCTTTGAAGTACTCCCCTAAGGAAACTATGCACTGACTTCAGCACTAGTCCACTATTCAAAGCAATTTTGGAACTCTTTCTGTAATGCCTATCAGAGCTGTCATTGTACTAGGTGTGAGAAGTTCACAAACTCATCCTAGAAAAAATAGTACATACTCATTGTTGAATATCACTATGGGCACCTTGGAAGTACTCCCTGTGGCCATCTGGTGACTATAGTGATATTCAGCAATGAGGTATGTAGAACTTTTTCTAGTTTAAGTTCACAAGCTTAATTGTCCAATCTCATACTTGAGGACTTTTTCAATACAATAAGGCAGGAAGAAATAAAAGTCATATGTACATTTCGAAGAGAAAGAAATATAACTATCTCTTCTTACAGATGACTTCTCATCTATGTAACAAATCCTCAAAAAATCTACAAAGAAATCACTAGGTCTGATAAGTGAATTCAGCATAAAGGTACATGCTTAACATAAAGAATATCTTTTTCTATACACTACAATTAAGCAATCCAAAATTCAAATTAAAATATGTATCATGTACAATGACACTGAAATAGTAAAATCATTTGTTATAAGTCCAGGAAAATATGTGTATGATCTATACCCTAAGAACTGTAAAAACACTGATGCAAAAAAATAAGAGACATACATAAATGAATAGATATACATGGACCTTTATGGATTCAGAGTTAATATTGTTAGATCTCAATATTCTTCAATTTGATTTATAGGTGGAATGTAATTCCATTTAAAATACCAGCAGGATATTCATGTATTTGTGTGTGTGCACTTGTGCAAATTGATATCCTAATTCAAATATTTATGTAGAAAATCAAAAGAACTGGAATAGTTAATTAATTTTTAAAAGACAGTTGCAATCATATTACTTGACTCAAGATTTACCATAGAACTATAATAGTCAAGACAGGGTAATATTAGTGTAATATAGTCAGAAGACAGAGACCATTGACTCACAAAATACAAAGGCAATTAAAAGAAGAAATGATGTGGCAAACATAAACCAGATATGATGAAAAAAGAATCTAAATTAGTACCTCATAGCATGTAAAATTAGCATTAAATAAATGGTAAACCTAAATGCAAATCCTAAACTATAAGACTTCTAGAAGAACCTATAAGAGAAAAGGATTTGTGACCTTGGTAGGAAAACATTTATAATAGGCATAAAAATTATGGTACTTTTTTTAAATAAATAAGTTTGATTCCATGAAAATTAACCACTCTTTACAAACATTAATAATAAAAGGAAAAACCCAGAGGACTTCTTGTTTCTGCTGTGACCCATGAAGAGCTTGGAAGCTATCACTTTAACCCTCAAACTAAAAACCAACAACTTTTCTTAGATTCATCAGGTGATTGAAGATACAAAAGGGTCACTTCCCCCCACTCCCCACCCCAACTAGATGAACTAATAACTACAGAGAATCACACAGAGATTCAGTCACTAGATGCAAAAGCTGCTAAAATAATTTTTTAAATGGTAATTGATAAATTGCTGAAAGCTGAGTGTGGTTAAGAAGGAATGATAAACACTCCTGAGAGTGAGAGGAAGTCCAAGGGGGACCCTTAAACTGTTGTAGTTTTAACCTCTAGGTCATCCATCAGGTTCTTTAAAGTTTAAAGAAAAATCTCTTTTACATCAGGCAGGGAAAGAAAAAAGTAAACATTTTTAAGTAAGCCCAGAGGAAAGTAATATAGCAAAGTCTTGGCTTCCAAGGGAATTGTATTACTAAAGACTTATCTGACCTAGAGTAGGGACAATTAGTAAGCTCCATTTCCCTCTAGCATTTCTCTACTCATGTAAGTAGAAAAAAAGAGCTAAAAAAATGCCTTTGAAGTCACATCATATTAACTACTAAAATATACTGAGATTTAATCACAGGATTATAGAATGTATTCCTTCTCCAAAATCTTGTAACACATCCACAAGACTCTGGTAAAATTACAGTGGATTACAAGTGAGAAGGCTACAGGATGTAAACTCTATTTAAGAAAGAGTTCTTAGGGAACTCAAAGACAATGAAAGAGGAAACAAAAGAGCAAAAATATATAAAGGAAATGAGAAAAAACAGAAGCCTCTGTCACTTATAGCTACAAGAAACATTAAACAGACAAAAAAAGTGCTCCTAGTCACATTAATATAAAATCTCACACTAAAATCCTGATTACTTTAGATCCTACTACCAAAATACATCATTTTTCAGCAAAAAAATTGCAAAGCACACTAAAGAAAAACCAAAGTCTAAAGAGACTTACAATGCATCAGACTAGCCTCATATATGACCCAGATTTGGAGATTATCAGATACAGAATTCAAAATAAGTATAATTAACATGTTAACAACTCTAATGGACAAAGATCACAACATACAATAACAGATAATGAAAGCAAAGAGATGGAAACTATTAGCAAGAAACAAAGAAAATGTTGGAAATGCTTTGGGGTCAACATTATTGTGGTTTACAGAGACAAACAAAACATTGTAACAGAAATGAAGACTGGCAGTAGACTAGATAATCAATAGGCAAAACATGGTCTGTCAAAGAATTTGTGAACTACAGATCAGTCAACAGAAACTTCCAAAGCTCAAAAGAGAAAAAAAAACACAATGAAAAACAAAAACAGACAAAAAAATTGTCTAAGAAATCTGAGACAATTACAAATATCTAAAAACACATTAAAGAAATACCAGAAAAGGAAGAAATACGAATGCAAGCAGAAAAATATTTGAGGAAATGAGGCTTTTTGTTTGTTTGTTTGTTTGTTTTCAAAATTGATGATAGTTACTGAAAAACACATCCAGGAGGTTCAAAGAACATAAAGAAAGATAAATAGTAAAAAATCTATACTTAACAAGAGAAAAAAATCAGTTTATTTCAACTGGAGGACAAGAAAAAGGACAGAAGGAGTAAGAAGGGGGATTGGTGTGCTCTTACCTAATAAGCACAAAGTAAGGGTATGACACACCTCCTGGGTAAGGGAGACCACTACAACAGTGCCCTCACCTAACAAATGCAAACATTGTAACTTAATCATTGTACCCTCATATTAATCTGAAATTAAAAAGGAAAAAAACACACCCTACATTTTAAGTATATATTCCATCTGCAGAAACTCAGACATAAAGAGAATGTCTTGAAAGAAGCCAGTGTGAAAAACCTCCTTACTGATAGAGGGACAAAGGCACAAATTCTATTGTACTCCTCATCAGAAACTATACAAATGAAAACAGAATGAAATATTTAAAGTGTTGTGAGAAAAAAACCATCAAACTAGAATTCTGTATTCAGTTAAGTTATTCATCAAAAGTTAAACAAAAATACATTCTCAAACAAACAAAACCTTGAGAGTTTGTCACCAGTAGACCTGCTTTGCATAAAGCACGAAAAGAACTTCCTCAGAGAGAAAGAAAAGAATGTAGTGGGAAACTTAGATCTAGATAAACAGAGTATCAGAGAAGAAATAAAAATAAAATGGATATTTCAGGGAGAGAGGAATTACATGTAAACTCATAAATCAGTAGATGGAAGGCATGAATTGTTTTGATCAGAAAAGATGTGAAATCTCAAAGCAGGGGAGGGGGATTCCATGTTATAGGTGAGGAAACAGAAACACAAAGAAGTTGTAAATTTGCATAGCTAACAAGGGGCAGAGGAAGATGACAGTGAGACAGGGGACAGAGGATTTCAGCCATCTCTGGCTAGTGAAACTTACCCAGAAACATCACTCTGGGGGCACAGTGAAGCAGTAAGAGACTCCAGGAGCCAAAGAGGAAGTCTGGATATGAGGAAGACTGGTACAGAGGGCAGATGCCTGGATAAGGGCAGAGGTCAGCTGGTGACCTTCCCCTGAAGAACTGGAGATGGGAAAGGGCTGTCCTGCAGTTTTTATTTTTGGACTAGACTGCTCCCTGGACTTTCTTGGATGAGCAAGAGAACTCGAGGAAGCTCAGGAAGCCGAGTTAGAGGGCTTGGCAGGAGAAGCTCCCATCATCTTGGCTACCACCAGGCCACCATTGTGGGAAAGCTGCACTGTAGAAATAGTCCTCAGGGTCTTAGTGCATGGCCAGCTCTGGTGCATCTCCTGAGCTCAGGCAGTTATCCTTGGGAAAACCACTTTGTTATTAGGGGGTACTGTTTGAAAGATTGGAACATGACACCTGAGAGAAGTGAGGAGAGCTTTGGGATCCTAATTCCATGGGATCAGGCCCTGACTGGGGGCAAGTAGATCAAGAGGAGAGGTCAAGGTTTCCTCTGAAACTAGAGATTGGCTTCCAGCGCCCAATATTATACAGCAAAACAGCATGTATATTCTCTATCTCCTAATACTACAGTATCACCTGGTGTTGAGGCAATATATCACAATTTTTATATAGTTTAGTGTGTGTATACTCACACACATATATTTTTCTCTTTTTTGTATTTTTTCCCATTTTTCCTTAGTTTTTTTCTTTTCTCTTGTCTCTGGTTAGGTTTGGTTTGGGTATATTTTTATTTTTTCATTTCTACTTTCTTCAATAGCAAGGTGTCCTTCATTTGGGTTACAATCTTTCAGCTGCTTTTATTCTTTATTTATTTTTTATTTCTCTCCTTTGCTCTCTACTTTGTTAGGTATTTTTCTATTTTTCTCATCTTATCCACATAGATTTCTCATACAACTAAGATATCCCTTTTTTTCTTCAGTTTATATAACTGTATTTTTTTATTCTTTTGGAGGCACCGCTATAAATGTATTTTTAATTTTCCTTAATTATTTTTATATATTTTTTTTCCTTTTTTCTGAGGGCTGAGTATCATGACATTGGTCTGACTAGGGGGCTCACAGCATTGGTCTGGCTCAGGGAGTCCATAAGCTCATAGTCAAGATTGTACTTCTACATTTGGCCTTTGGAAAAAAAATAAAGTAGGTCCTTACTGTGACATTCTGCTGATATTTTTCTATATTCGGTGGATTTGGGGTCTTTTGGCCAGAATGGTAAAAACACCTTTATATCAAGGGACACACCAAACTGGGCCACCCAAAGTCCTGGAGTTGTGTGTATGGCTCAAGAACCATGCCAAATGCCACCATTTCTCCTGTCATTATCTTTACTTCTTTCTGTGCTTCTTCTCTCCTTGCCTTTAATTCTTTCCTTTCACCCCTCCTCTTTCTTTTTTTCTGCATCTTCTTCATGCCTCTCACACATCTTGTTCTCTATCCTCTCTTCCTCTTGGCCTTATACAAGGCCACTTCAACACATAGGCTCAAAGACAAGGTAATTCAAAGCAAAGGACACAGTGAGAGGAAAGAGTAAGGCAAGGAAGTTAACAGGAATAAAACACTCATAAGAAGAATCAGCAGAAAAATTCTGGCAACATGAAAACCCTGAACAGAGCAACCCCTCCAAGGGATCATAAAGTAGCCATTCCAGAGGATTCCACACATAAAGATGTAATGGGAATGAAAAAAAAGGAAATTTAAAATACGGATGGCAAATGCAATAAAGGAATTGAGGAGAAAGTGGAAAAATTGAACCAAAATATGGATGAATGATATAAAGAATGTAGAAAGGATGTGGCAGAGTTTAAAGAATTGAAGGAGTCAATCAGAAAACTTAAAGATGCAGGAAAAAGTGTCAATAACAGATTAGACTATGGAGAATAAAGAATCTCAGAACTTGAAGATAAAGCTCTTGAGCTAACCCAGGTAGTTAAAAAGCAAAAAAGAAGAGAGAGAGAGAGAAAACACAAAGCAATTGCTCAGAGAATTATCGGACTTAACAGAGCATTCCATCATGCAAATTATAGGATTCCAGAAGGGTAAGAAGAATGTCTCAAAGGAAAGAAATCACAAATGAAAATTACCCAAGTTTCACTAAAGATTCCAAAATAGTCCTTTAATTTAGAGGGCTATCAAACACCAGGTTGTCTCAAGACTAGAGCATTGCCAAGATACTTTGTAATAAACCTGTCCAAAGTTAAGATGGAAGAAAAAATTCTGCAAGCAGCAAGGAGTAAGCACCACTTTACCTAGAGAGGCAGATCCATTAGGGTGATGTCAGACTTTTCAACTGAAATTTTCCAAACCAGAGGAGAATTGTCATCTACCTTTAATCTTCCAAAAAATTCAGGCCAGAAATCTGTATCCTGCTAACCCAAGCTTCAAAATTGATGGAGAAATCAAATCTTTTACCAAGTTACAGACATTGAAGAAATTTACCACAACTAGACCAGCTCTACATAAAGTACTTAGAACTACTCTCCACACTGACTATCATAATGGACCACACTCAGAAACTAAAAAACAAAACCTAACTTCAACAATGGTGCAAAGGACAAAACTAACCAGAGGACTTTCACAAAATAATATGAATTGAAATCCACCACACTTATCAATTCTCTCAATGTTAATGGCTTGAATTCCCCACTGAAGAGCCACAAGCTGGCTGATTGGTTTAAAAAGCATCAACCCTCTATATGCTGTCTCCAGGAAATACATTTAGCCTAGAAGGACAAAATAATGGTCAGGGTAAAGGATTAGGAAACAATATTTCAGGCAAATAGAAATTAGAAGAAAAGAGTGGGTCCCAATCTTATTTTCAGATACTAGTGGATTTAAAGCAACTAAAGTTAAGAAAGACAAACACAATACTTCATACTGTACAAAAGCATAGTACAACAAGAGGACATTTCAATTCTAAATATTTATGCACCCAACTTAAATGTTCCCAAATTAATGAAACAGACCTTAAATGGTATGAGCAATATGCTAAAATACCATATCTTGGGACTTTAACACTCCTTTGACATAACTGAATATATCCTCTAAACAGAAACTGAACAAAGATACAGGGACCTAAAAGCAATCCTAGAACAAATGAGCTTAGTAGTCATATACAGAACACACCATCCCAATGCTAAGGAATATACATTCTTCTTGTCAGCTCATGGACAAAATCAAAAATACTCCACATCCTAGGACATAAATCAAACCTCAAGAAATTTTAAAAATTGAAATTATACTTTATATCTTCTCAGATCACAAGACAATAAAGGTGGAACTCAATTCCAATAAAAATATTCATCCCTACACAAAGGCATGGAAATAAAACAACCCTACACTGATAACAGTTGTGTAAAGAAATAGATAAAGGAGAAAATTATTAAATTCCTCAAATATAACAACAATGAAGCTACAAGCTACCCAAACCTGTGGGTTGTGGCAAAGGTAGTCCTAAAAGGAAAATTTATTGCATTAGATATGTAATATCCAAAAAACGGAGAGAGAGCAGATCAGCAACCTAATGAAATATCATTAAAAAAATGCAAAAGGAAGAGCAGTCTGATCTCAAGCCTAGAAGAAGAAAAGAAATAACCAAAATTAAATTACAAATAAATGAAATTGAAAACAAAAGAATCACTCAGAAAATTAATAAACAAAAACTTTACTCAAAAAGATAAATAAAATTGATAAACTATTAGCCAGATTAACTATAAAAAGAAAAGTAAAATTGCTAATAACCTCAATCAGAAACAAAATAGGTTAAATAACAACTGATACCATAGAGATACAAGAGATTATTTCTGACTACTATAAAAATCTCTAACCCATAAATTGGATAATATGGAGGAAATGGACCAAAACCTGAAACATGCTATCTCCCTAAACTTAACCAGAAAGAAATAGATCTCTTGAATAGACCAATATCAAGTGCTGAGATTAAAGAAATAATTAAAAAGCTTCTAGAAAAAAAAAAGTGCTAGACCATTTGGCTTCACACCAGAATGCTATCAAACCTTCAAAGATGAGTTTGTACCTATACTGTAGAACCTATTTTAAAACATTGATAAGGAAGTAACCTTCCCCCAGCATGTTCTACAGAGCAAACATCACCCTGATACCAAAACCAGGAAAGAACCCAACTAAAAAGGAGAGCTACAGACTGATTTTATTAATGAACATAGATGTAAAAATACTCCAGATAATCTTAGCCAACAGAGTATAACTGCATATTAAAAATTACACATCATAATTAAGTAGGCTTCATCCCTGGGATGCAAGGCTGGTTTAATGTATGCAAATCCATAAATGTTATTCACCACATGAAAAACAAAACAAAACAAAACAAAAACAAAGACCATATGATCTTTTCAATAGTTGCATAAAAGCATATGATAAAATTCAGCATTCTTTTCTAATAAGAACATAAGCATATAGGTAAAGGAGGCACATTTCTTAAACTAATTGCAGCCATCTGTGACAACCCAACAGCTAATATCAAACTGAATGGAGTAAAACTGAAAGCGTTTCCACTTAGAACTTGAAGCAGACAAGTTCTTTTTTTTTTTTTTTTTTTTTGAGACGGAGCCTCAAGCTATCCCTCTGGGTAGAGTGCCATGGCATCACAGCTCATAGCAACCTCCAACTCCTGGGCTCAAGTGAGTCTCCTGCATCTGCCTCTCAAGTAGCTGGGACCACAGGCGCCCGCCAAAACGCCCAGCCATTTCTTAGTTGCAGCCATCATTGTTGTTTGGCGGGCCTGGGCTGGGGATTCAAACCCGCCACCTTAGGTGTATGTGGCTGGCGCCTTAGCCGATTGAGCCACAAACGCCAAGCCGAAGCAGACAAGTTCTATCACCACTATTATTCAACATAGTGCTGGAACTTCTAGCCAATGCAATCAGGAAAGAGAAGGATATGAAGGGTGTCTAAATGGAGGCAGAGGAAGTCAAACTCCCACTCTTTGCTGATGATATGACCTTTTACATAGAGAACACCATAGTCTCAACTATAAGACTCCTGGAAGTGACCAAGAAATACAGTAAATCTCAGGGTATAAAATCAATGTGCACAAATCAGTAGCTTTTATATATGCCAATAACAGCCAAGTCAGGAAGCTAATAAAAGACACAATTTCCTTCACAGTAGCTTCAAAGAAAATGAAATACCTAAGAATAGACCTAACAAAAGAGGTGAAGGACCTCTACAAAAAGGATTGTTAACCCTTAAGAAAAGAAATAGCCGAAGACATTAACAAATATAAGGACATACCATGCTCTTGACTGGGAAGAATCAGCATTGTCAAAATGTCTATTCTACCCAAAGCAATCTACATATTCAATTCAATCCCTATTAAAATACCAAAATCATAGTTTATAGAACTGGAAAAAATAGAACTTCATTTTGTATGGAACAAAAAAAAATATTGCCAAGGCTATTCTTAGTAATAACAACATAGCTGGAGGCATCACTCTACCAGACTTCAGGTTATATTACAAGTCCATAGTGATGAAAATAGCATGGTATTGGCACAAAAACTGAGACACAGACATATGGGCCTGAATGGAAAACCAAGAGATGAAACCGTTCTTTACTTGCCATCTGATCTTTGATAAACCAAACAAAAGCATACAGTGGTGAAAAGAATCCCTATACAACAGTGGTGCTGGGAGAACTGGATAACCATATGCAAAAGACTGAAATTGGACCCACAACTTTCACAACTTACAAAAATTGACTTTTGATGGGTAAAAGATTTAAACCTAAGACTTGAAATGATAAAAATCCTAGAAGAAAGTGTAGGACAAATTCTTGGAGATGTCAGCTTGTGGAATGATTTTATGAAGAAGAATTCTGTGGCAATTGCAACAACAACCAAAATAAACAAATAGAACTTAATTAACCTGAAATACTTCTGCACATCTAAGAACACAACAATTAAGGCAAATAGACAACCTTCAGAATGGGAAAAGATATTTTGCATGTTATGAATCTGACAAAGGATCAAGAACTAGAACCTGCAGGAAACTCAGATTAATCAACAAAAAAGAGCAAACAATCCTATCTATCACTGGGCAAGGCACTTGAACCGAACCTTCTCTGAGGAAGACAGATGAACGGCTAACATATGAAAAACTACTCATGGTCCTTAATCATCAGAGAAATGCATATCAAAACCACCCTAATATATCACATAACTTCAGTGAAAATAGCCTACATCACAAAGTCCCAAAGTTGCAGATGCTGGTGCAGGTGTGAAAAGAAGAAAAAATCTTTATACTATTGGTGGAACTACTAACTAATACAGCCTCTTTTGAAAGAAGTATTTAGAATCCTCAAAGGACTCAAATTTGACTTCTCATATGATCGCACAATCTTATTACTGTGCATCTACCCAGAATTTAAAAAAAAATCATTTTACCATAGAGACATTTGCACTAGGTTGTTTATCTCAGCTCATTTTACAATCGCAAGATGTGGAAACAACCAAAAATGCCCATCAACCTAGGAAATGATTAACAAACTGTGGTATGTGTATACCATGGAATACTATGAAGCCATAAAAAGATGAGGACTTTACATTTTTTGTATTAACCTGGATGGCGCTGAAACACATTCCTCTTAGTAAACTATCACAAGATGGAAAAGCAAATAGATGATCTAGTACATGCTCACGTGAGAGAAAAACTCAATTCAATTCAATTCAAGTTGCAGGAATTGGGCATGAGGGGGGGGAAAGAAGGGAGAAGAGGAGGTGATTGGTTACTCCTACTTAATGGACATGATATAAGGTACTGGCACACTTTTTGGGTGCAGAACACAACTACAAGATGGACTGTACCTAATATATGCAAATACTATAACCCTAACATTAACCTGAAATTTTAAAATAAATAAATACAATGAAAAACTTATATATTTTATTATTTGAGCTAATACATAATTTTTTGATGTGATAACAACAATGTATTAGAAGATTGATTAATGAACTGAGAGGAGAAATTGGAAAATAATTTTTCTACTAAAAATTAACTTTACTACCTGTGAAATGGTAAAGTGTTATTTGAAAAAAGGCTTAGATTACTTGTAAATGTATATTAGAAACTCTAGTTAACCACTAAAATTTAGCAAAAACAAGTGTCATAGATATACAAAGATGGGAGAGAAAAAGAAATCATACAAAATTCTCTATGCAAACCAGAGAAGTCAGAGAAAAAGTGGAAGATTAAAAAAAAAAAAAAGACAAAGAATACCAAACAGAAAACACTCACAAACATGGTAATTAGTTATTAATCCAACTATATCAATAACCACTTTAAATATGAACGGTCTACATACATCAATTAAAAGACAGAGGCTATCAAAGTGAATAAAAAAAAGAATGACTGTTCTCTACTTTAAATATAAAAACAGATACATTAAAGGTAAAAGGATAGAGAAATATTCACCATGCTAACACTAATTAAAAGAAAACTAGTATACCTATAGAAATTTCAGAAAGAGCCAACTTCAGAATGAGGAAAATTACTAAAAATAAAGAAGGGCATCATATCAGCATAAAATCATTTTCTAAGAAAATATAGCACACTTTAATGTGAATGCACTCAACAACTGATGTCAACACTTGAAGCAAAAACTGAATTACAAAGAAGTACATGCATCTGAGATTGTACTTGGAAATTTCAGTACCTTTCTATCCACGATTGACAGATCTAGCAATCAGAAAATCAGTAAAGATACAGTAGATCTAAACAGCAGCATCGATCTTCTGCTAATTTATACTTATAGATTTTTTTATACAACATCAGAAGAATATACATTCTTCTCAGGCTTACATGGGACTTTCATACAAACACATACCGGTCCATAAAATACAAATCATACAGACTAAATTTTCAGACCATGGAATTAAATTTGAAATAAATAAAAGAAAAATCACTGAAAAATTCTCAAACTTTAAACATAATCAAAATACTTCTAAATATCACATGGGTCAAAAAGAAATTCTAAATGCAAATTTTAAAATACTTTAAACTTAAATAATATAAATACCAAATGCATGGAATGCAACAAAAGGAGTGCTTATAATCAAATGTGTAGCATTTGATAAATACACTTCTTCTATATTAGAAAAGAAGAAAATATAAAATCAACAACCTAAACCCTCACCTTAGAAAACTAGAAAGAAAGAACAATTAGAAGACAAATCAAACAGAATGTAATTGTAAAATTAACTCAAAAATCCATAAAGTGAAAACAAAAAATCCTTTAAAAACATCAGTGAGGCAAGCAGTTTGAGTTCAGAAAAGGACAATAAAATTAACAAACCTTTAGCAAAGCAAAGGAACAGAAAAAGAGAGAAGGTAAAAATTATTAATACCAGAAACAAAATCATGATTATCACTATTGACTATGGACATTTAAAAGGTAATAAAAGAATATTATGAATAAATGTATGCCCAGAAATTTGATAATTGAGATAAAATAGGATAATCCCCTTAGCAACCCTCCAAAATGTAACAATTAGTTATAAATGTAACAAAGAATGTATAAGATCTGTCTGTGGGAAACTATCAAATTCTGATGAAAGAGACCAAAGACGATCCTAGTAAAGGAGATACATTCCACATTTATGAATTGGAAAATTCATTATACCTAAGATGCCAGTCCCCCCGTCTTGATCTATAGATTGAAAGAAATCACAATCAAAATCCTTATTGTTTTGTGGATATCAATTCACTTATTCTAAAGTTTATATGGCAGAGCTTTTGGACTTTAAAGTTTATAAAGTCCAAGAACAGACAATAGTAAAATACCTAGAAGAACAAAGTCAGAGGACTGACACTAGCCAACTTCAAGACTTACTATAAAGCTATAATAATTAAGATATCATAGTATTGGGGAAAGACTAAATAAATAAATCAGTAAAGCAGGATATTCAGAAGCAGACCCATATAAATATAGTCAACGGATGTTTGACAAAGGAGCAAAGTCAATTGCATGGTGATAGGATAGCCCTTTCTCACAAAATCCTGTATTTCAACTTTATTCATAATAAAAGTTTGTTGAACAAAGCTCAAACACACATGATTATTTAAAAGACAAGAACAATGGAATATAAGCATGGGCATCTTCCAAGTCCCATTACTCTCAGCCTTAGAAATTTACTTTGTTTTTTAGAAAAGTTGGAGAATAAAAGAAGTGGGAGCCAGCACCATTCTGAATTAATCATTTGGGAGGAAAGTGGTGTGGTAGATATGTACCAAAAACTATAACTATTGAGCTTTGTAAAATGAATGATATATTCTAAAGTCCTTCTAGTGATTTCTTGTACCATAGAGATGGAGAGTCAAAGGTACAATTTCCAGAATTCCTTATATCTATGTTACATAAATCAAATACGCTTGTAGACAATATGAACTGAATTACGTAGAAAGAAAAGCAGGGCTAAAGGCCTCTTTTTGATATGTGGAATTAAGACATGCTCACTTGTCTGGAGCCAGGAGCTATAGCAGAGATTTCCAATCAGTAAATAGCTCCCTGATGCTGGCAAGATGATCCGTTCCCTTTTTGCCCCGTTATGGTGTAGCTTTGAGAAACCAAACTCCATATTCAGCCTAGCTTCTTTTGTCAGTCTTCTCCTGAAATCTAAAAATCATTTATTTCCCATTTAGAAAATTCCTTTCTTCCTCAATGACTTTGAACGAAGTATGTTCTTGATAGTTTGAACTCAGATTGATACAATAAAAAATTATATGGTTGTCTTGAATAATACCCTGTTTTGTATTTTCATATAATTCTGAAAAGTTTCTCCTTCCTTAGTCATTTTTTTACCATTTTACAAAGTTTAATAGGTATAAAATTGTTGGTAGGTGGAAACCAGAATGGATGTTGTCATAGGGCAGCCCTAAAGACCTAAGTGTAAGGTTGTGGTGCTACCCCACACAATCCGCATTCATCATGTCCTTATTCTATTTCATTTTTTTTTTTCAGAACAGTTTTCAATATCTGATGTTATATCGATCAGCAATCACACAAATACTGCAAAGATTGGAGACAGTCTTTGAAGAGGGGAAGACTTAAGTTCTTATCTTGAAAATGATTAGAATAATAATTCCTTATTTGGGACTTTTCCATTTCCAGGTATAGCACATATTTTGTTTGTAATAACTAGTCTATTGTTTTAAAAAGTGAAAACGCAAGCTGTTATCTTTTTAATGAATTGGCCAATTCGACAAATATCTTTGGAAAGAAGTTATAAGAGCCACAAGATTTTTTAATTTTTATAATAATACAATTTTTTCCATTTCAATGATGCAAGCATCAATAATGTGTAAGCTGTGCTTGAGTAAATTTCAAAAAAAGAGGTAAGAACATAATTCTATAAAACAAACATGTGCTGAAGATTTTATTTAACTGACTAAAGGAGGGACCCAGTGAAAGCCTTATAATCAGTTCAGAGGAAAAGTTAAAGTAACACAAATTTATATCAAGTAACGAAATATCAAATGAATTTACAAATGAAGATGAAAATGATTTTGTCCATGGGGAGAAAAAAATGAACTGAATATCCATTAGACAGAATTTATTTTTTGTGTATAGAAAATGCTTATTTTGCATCATTATCAGTGATTTGCAGTTTATAGATTGTAAAATAGCACAGAAGCAATTTTCAGATTAGAATAAAATAAACCAGAAGATTGTACACTAAAAAGAGATTAGAAAAATATACCTACAAGCAAAATTACAGCCCTGAACTATGTTTCTTTTTTTTTTCTTCAAACTTTGTTTTAATTGTGGTGAAATACATATTAACAAGTTTACCATCTTGGCTTGGCTCCCAAATCTCAGTGGTTAGGGCGCCAGCCACATACACCAGGGCTGGTTGGTAGGTTGGAACATGGCCCAGGCCTGCTAAACAACAATAACAACAACAACAAAAATAGCCAGGCATTGTGGCTGACAACTTAGTCACAGCTACTTGGGAGCCCGAGGCAAGAGAATCGCTTAAGCTCAAGAGTTTGAGGTTGTTGTGAGCTATGATGCTATAGCACTCTACTGAGGGCACATAGTGAGACTCTGTCTCAATTTTAAGTGTACAGCTTGATATTAAGTCCACTCATATTTTTGAGCAACCATAACCATTATCCATCTCCAGAATTTTTTTCAACTGGGGGCCCCATTCGCTTTCTCCCTAGTCTTGGCAACCAACCGCCAGGGACTCTTTCTGTCTCCAGCATTTAATAATTAGTCTATTCTACACACATGAGATAAATAAGCTAAAATAAGTAAAATTTCTTTTATCTTTTACTTTTTTACGGAATAACCAGAAGAAGAAAATAACATTCTTTTCATCAACTTTACAATGTGTTAATCCTGCAATTTGTATAAGTATTTTTTGGTACTTACTAGATTACAATTTTAATACATGTCATATGTTTATTTGTTCGGCTATCTACACACTGGGGTGCAAACTTCATGGAACAAAGACATTTTTTTGTTGGTACCTATTCCCAGAACCTAAAAAAGAATGTAATAAAGATTTGTTGAATGAATGGAACGTGCTTCATAATCGCAGCCCCAAACCTTTCACAAAACATATTTAACTAATCTTGTATTGACCCATTCTTAGTGAGAACCTGTTTTGTGAATATAGACATTGGTATAATACAGTCGTTTAGAACCCCTTCCCCCTACAGACACACATGTCAAAATCCATGTGTTCCCAAGTGCCACAGTTGGCCCTGAGGACCCAACGGATAACAAACGTCCACCCATTAACGTCCCACGTAGATTGTACTTTCCATCCACATCTGGTTGAAAAAAAGTCTCTATAAGTGAACTTTTCCCAGTTAAAACTTGTGTTGTTGAAGAGACAAGTGTACTTCTCTGACACGTATTTTCTGCAAGATAGCCACTGGAAGAATTTTATCTCAGCTTTCCTACATGCTTCCTCTGCCTCTCTATGCCAGAAGCTGATGTTGCACACGCATTTTGTGTGGTTTACACAACATCATATAAGTATTTCAACAGCTTGGAAACATTTAAAAAGCAGAATATCTTCCCTGAAAATCCGTCTGCTGAACAATCTGCTATTCAACACAGGACCTATAATCGTTCGTGAGAGCCATCAGCCGTGTGTGAAGAGCTGCTCTACCTGTGGACGGGGTATGTGCTGGCCTGCTGCTCTCATTTATATCTCCTGCTTGTCTCCTGGAGGTAATTGACTTTTTGTCCCATGCTACAAGTCGTTTTTGGCAGTTGTAGCTTTCCTTTTTCCCTGAGTTGCATTTTTGGAGTGTAGAAATAAGTATGGCTAACAAGCCTTCAGGGTCATGGGACAGCTGAGTGAAAAAATTGAATCCCTCTTAGCTCGTTTCTATTAAGTCCAACGGATCTGTGGGAAGGCACTTAGCATAAAATGTAAGTTAATATTATGTAAAATCATATCATGGGTCTTCCACCTTGGAAAACTAGGGTCTTCATTTCACCTGCAGTATTAGAATCATAATGTGATACAAGATGAATTGAAAGAAGATATTTTTAATGCATTTATTATGGTATGGAATGACTCCTAACTAATCTTCATTTTTATGCTTTACATTTGAATGATACATTCATTTTGCATCACATGTGTGTGAAAGTTCTGAAACATATTTCAATTACAGATTTGCTGTATTTCTTAATTCAGTTAATTTAGTGGTAAGAGAGCTGTTATATAGACCTCATCAATAATTACACAGAAGGGTCTGTTAGACTAACAGATGCTCTAACAGTATAAACAAAATGTTTTGTTTAGAGTTCTGTTTAACTTTACATATTTAATTTTAATAATATTTTAGTTGAGTTATCATAGTTTATAGCACTGCAAATTTAGTTTTAACAACACACAGCATGAAATTTTTATAGTTATAAAATGTATAGTATTTTAAGACACAGTTATCCATGAATTGATTAACTGTGGGACAGGAAATTTTCTACAGTAACAGCACTATCTAACATTCTGGATAAACATAAAGGTAAATTGGATGATGAATGGACTAGTTTAATAAAGCTTTATCTACATTGGTAAGACAAAATTGTTAGAATCCAAATCAGTAGGACAAGATCTTTTATTATAAAGAACTTTCCTTTTCAAACTTTAAAATGTAGTACTTCAAAGTAATAATAATTCCTCATATTTGGGTAGCCATTTAAAGTTTTCAAGCCACTTTCTTCTGGAGGATTGCCTTCAATCAGAATTACAGAAAAGGTCATTCTCTCAGCCTTCTTGGACCTGAGATTTGCTGTTTAGTACTCTCCGCCATTCTACATGGAAAACCCACACCATCTTTGGACACTAATTAGAACTAATAGACCCTTTGCTTGAAAATTTTCTGGAGTAAAAGTTTATAACTATGTCCTGTGGGCTATATTTGGACCTAAACATTTTATCTTTTATCCACATAGTATTTTAACGTTTATTGGAAGCATTAGTTAATGTTTAGAGATTTCTCAAACTATTAAACTTCTAACTCCTTCCAAAATAGAGTGAAGATCAGCAGAGTCTGCCTTCCCCCACAGAAATATTCACCTGGAGGAGGTAGTGATTTCTTGCTTCTGTGAGCGCTCTGCAGTTAGCCTCATCCTAACTGAGTAACCTCGGTTATTTACATTGCCTGGGTCAACCATCTACTGTTATCTTTTCCAGTAGTTTTTAAAATTAGTGCACGTAATAATCATCTAAGAGAACTTTTAAAAAGTAGTGATTCCCTTTACCCACCATGACCAATTAAGTCATAATTTCTGAGAAAACAGCCTGGGGATATGTTATAAGTTTAGCAGATGATTCTAAGGTATGCATCCAGGATTGAGACCCAGCATTCCAGAGGTTCCTGCCTAGGTTCTAATTCTCTGATACTCAAAGCATGGACCTTCACAGAATCTACATCTCCTAGGAAACTGACAAAAGTGCAAATGTCATGGCCTATTTCAGAAGCAAACTCTGGAGGCCAGGCCCAGGAAACTCTATCTAACCCCCTTTCCAGGAAATATTTCTCTCATTCACTGCCACCAACACAAAACCAAAACAAAACAACATGCAAATGAATCTCATCTTTGACTTTTCCTCTGCTGTTCAGTATTTTCCCCCTGACCTACACAAAGGACCTGGTAACATTTGCTGCTTTCTGATGTTCTGTTTCCTCTCAGTGTAAATCATAGCCTAAGCTCATTCTCTACTGTCATTCTGTATGCTTCAAATTTTCCTTTATCTTTTCTGATCTTATTCCACTGAAGACCCATTTTCTACACAGTGGTAGAAGGAGGAAGATGATCTGATATATTAATTTTATGATTACAATTACTACAAAAGGGTGTGTTAATATAGATAAATCTCAAATTGCAGAAATTTCAACTATTGTAGCAAAGGTTTATTGACAGTAAGATAGAAGGTGCCACTTATTTTTCATTCAAGCCTATTGTCTACTAACTTACCTGACTCCTTTTATAAACCTGGACTTAGGTACAAGTGAAATTCCCTATGCATCAGAATTCCTCATCCTTATTCTGTATGCCTCTAGGCCATATTTTCTTTATTCGTGTGATATCTTCTCTCAGCCTCATTTTATATATCCATGAAATACGAATATTAGGTAAAAAACATGTTTCTCTTTCTATTTTGAAGAGAGCTTTCTCTTTAAAAAATGTCACAGATGAAATTCCATTACACCAACCAGCTAAAAGAGAAATTAATAATAAAACTAGGGGGAGGGTAGGAGAGCACTATTAGCTCACCAGTTTCCTTTCAATTTGAAACAAACAAAAGACACACACAAAGAGGTTAAAAAAAAAGATGGAATTATTCTTGGAGAGTAGACCTGTTTCTTTACCACTTAAATAAACATAGGATTGATAAAATTTAACTGTGTGTATATTTTCATAGATCCTTTGTGTTTTGGAATCAGAGAAATTTGATAAACAGTTCAGGGCCAACAATTTGTATGATGTTTTTCTAATATTAAAATTAGGCATTTATTGAAGCCATAATTTTGTAGCAACATTGTACTTAAAGTGGATTATTTAAAGTTGTAAAAACACTGTAAGGTAATTATTGCCTAAATTACATAATGTTCCAGAGGTCATACAACTTCTAAGAAGCAGAGGCAATCTTTCAACCAATGTTTATCTTGATTCAAAGACTATATTTCATCCATTGCTCCATGATGTTGCTTATCAGTAAACACAAAATGTTTCTGGCATGCATTTCAGGATTTTTTTGTGTGATGTTCCTAGTTAGTGAAGGAATAATGGGTGCACCTTAATACTGTTGAGATACAGCATATTCAACAAGGCAAAATTACCCATTGGAGTTAGTTTTAGCTATACCACACTCTGAACGTCTATTTTCTACTTACAAAATAGAAGCACAATCCTTACGATCTTTATTTTACATAATTACTGGAAGAAGGGAATATATTTGCAAGTAAGAAGAATACTTGGCATATGAAAGGTGTTTAAAAATATTAGTTTTCATCTCAAAGACTTAAGTTTGCATATTTTCCACTGGCCTGGTGCCTTGAGAATAAGTCAGAGTTACATATTTCTATGGAATTTTAAAGTTCTTAAATGTGAAGAGGTTTAATACAAATATTACATGCCTAATAAAATTATAGGAGCTTTGCTAACTTTACACAATTATTGGCAGAAGTGACATAGATATAACCTAAAATAAATAGGGTGTGGTAGTTACTGTTTGTTTTCAGTCATCTGTTGGGTGGTCCATATGTTTTAGATGAGAAATAAGTTATAAAAAATGTTGAAGTATTTCCCAAATGTAAAAAGATTCATTAATACTAATGTTATGAAAGGCTATATCTCTACAAATAAATTTACCCTCAAAGTGGAGCTCAATGTTTGTGTCTCTATGTTCTTTAATTTTCAATTGAATTCTTCCCACAGACTGAGAATGCAGGGTCAAAAATGTAGCTTTCTGAGTGTTTGATGAAAGCGGGACTAAATATGAATAAATATATTATTAATCTTTGAATAATGAGTACTCTATAGTTTATAGATATATTTTAATAGTTTTTTTCTTCCTAATTATATTTATAATGTTTTAGACAGATTATGCTTGCTTTGAAATTTTATATCTTCCCTTTTGACCATAACGTACTTGAAAATACCTGAGTTCTAGTCTCCAAGTTCATGGTTAAACTACAGTTTTCTTTTTTTTCTTTCTTTTTTTTTTTTTTTTATGAGACAGAGCCTCAAGCTATCCCCCTGGGTAGAGTGCCAAGGCATCACAGCTCATAGCAACCTCCAACTCCTGGGCTCAAGCGAGTCTCCTGCCTCAGCCTCCCAAGTAGCTGGGACTACAGGCGCCCGCCACAACGCCCGGCCATTTTTTGGTTGCAGCCATCATTGTTTGTTTGGTGGGCCCGGGCTGGAGATTCCAACCCGCCATCTT